>WBNH01010440.1:1014611-1088467 GCA_013401255.1 Urocolius indicus | reverse complement strand
ACACAGCAGGACCATACATAGTGCATGTCCAGGTCTCTGTGGTCTTCAGCTCCTTCCTTTAAGTCGGCACGATACCTCTGAGGTCGACAGCGTTGTGAAGCCGTTTGTATCAGACAAACACTCATAGTTTAATTGGGTGGGCGAAGCTCTGTTAATTTGCGTTGGTTCAAGATGGGGTGCCACGGTGGGGCTGGTGTGTCCGTAGCCCCGGGGACAAATGCTGTCTGTTTGCGTATGGCGTTGTGTTTCATAGCTGCCTGTGCTTGCAGCTCAGAGGGTGGGAACTCTGGAGTGTCTTTAATTGCTCAGGTATTCATGTTTTCCTTTACCGTGCCGCCTCTGGCATTTGATAGCGTGAACTCATGTCAGAGGCTCGCAGGTAGCTGGGGAACTGAATTTCTGGCTGCTTCATCTCATGATGCTTACAGGAGTGTTATCTCTGTGGCTTGGGCCTCGCGGCTAAATCCTCCCTAGCCTTGTCAGAAGTTGGAAAGCTCTGACCTTAAGGTCCTGGCCCCTGGGCAACCCTTCCTTTTCAGCTTGCCATCAGTCTGCGCTGTATTTACTGTGAATGCACAGAAAGCCTCTTCCTTCGGGGTAAGTGTTACTGTGTGTTGCTGAGCACTGCCCAAGGATGCTGGCATCCCTCATTGCTGCTCAGGGAACGAGTGCTGAGCGCTGGTGTGGGTTGGTGACTGCTAGCCTGCCTTGTGCAACTTCCCAGGGCTTGCCAGCAGCTGAAAGGGGCCCTTGCTCCCATCCTTTTGCTGTGAGATACCACCAAACCTGTGTAAAATCTCTCAATTGTTACGTTTTTATCAGTGGGAAAGCATGTCTGGCTTTCCCCAGAGATGGGGGTGCAGCATGTGGAAGACCTGCAGTACCTGCACCTACCTTTTTGCAGGGCCCTGGTGCTGCCCTGCCTTCTCATAAGGGTCAGAGCTTCCTGGGGGAGATGGCTGATCTTTATCAAAACAGGCTGAGGAAAAGCCCAGGTCCCTCTGAGAAGATGTGTGAAAATTTGCCGTGATTTCTGTAGGCTGCAGTTCAGCTGGTGAAACCAAAATTTATTGCGAGGTACATCTGTTGAATTATTTGCCAATATTTAACCTTCCTACATTGAGAACATTGAAAGGTCTCACCTAAATACCCATTTGTGCATTCAATTTTGTCCAGATACATAACATCCTCCTCTTCAGGATTATTGAAAATTGGTGTTGAGGCTCTGGTCTTACTGGAAAAGACTTAATAAAGAGACTTCTCCAGGGAGCCTCTGTGCTCTTTTGGTTTATTTTTTAAGAGGCTTGAACTCCTGCCACAAATAATGCTGTCTCCTGAGCTCTTGAAGCTGAGGAAGAGTTTGCTGGGATCAAAACTGCATCTTCTTTAAACCGAAGATACTGTCTTACATTTATGTATACAATTATAAGCGCTGGGTTGGCAGTCCTTGCTGGTGAAAGCTGCCTTTCATGAAGTGGGTTGAAATCTCATTCTTCACCTGAGAAGTTTTACTACTTTTCTTAACAGTAGCAAAGTGTAAAGGTTTGTGTCAAGTGGACACTGTTACCCCTGACGTGCTCTTTAGACTGTAGGCGTGTCTGCGGTAAAGATCCTGTGTTTTACAGTAGGTCAGCTCTCCGTCAGTGGCTTGAAAAATCTCTTCCTCGATAAAACATGCAAAGACATGCAATTTTGCCTCCTCTATCTCTTAGTTATGAATTGAACTGGAGTTTTTTTACAGTTACTCCTTCTCTGGTAATTGATTTAAAGCAAATCTTCGGGGAAAGAAGGCACAAAGCTGCCAGTGTTGCCACAAATTTCCTTCTCTTGAAATGAAATCATAAAGAAGAGATCAGTCATTAATGGTCATACGGGCATCTAGATTTATCTTCTGTCTCTGCTCAATGAAATTGACAAAGGAGAAGCTTGGTCTCTGAAACAGCCAAAGCCCCGGAGTACTGCAGCAGACTGTCTGTTATGAGAATCACTCTTCTATCGCCTGTGTTGCAAATGAGCGGTTCCTTCATCTCATTTGGGAACAGCTATTTTACCATTTAAAAAAATAACTAAGAGAAAGTTTGAGTGGGAAGGAGCATTGTACAGTGGCCCTAAATCTGTGTCTGGTGGAGCTGAGGAAGCAATTTGATTTTCTGCTGGGTGTTGAGTTGCTCAAGTGTCTGATGTCAGTAAGCACCTGGTCTTTGCTTGAAGCTGAGGAGGGTGAGAGCAAACACTTCATGCCTTTTCCTTCTATTGTCTGGCTGACAAAATTGACAATGTGTTTTTAACTTGGTCTCACATGCCCTGTACCCTGGAAGTTCTACAGTTCTCCAAGAGATGGGGTCACGGCCACGTGCCTGACAGGAATTGCAGTTGGGTTCGTTTTTCTTTCCCTTCACAAAACCTTGGCCAGCCTTATATTGTTCTCTTTGGTTTGTTTTTTGTTTCTTTTCTCCAGAAAGAAGGCGTTTTCAGTCCCTATTCAGGTGCTGCTTGCCATGCTTTTTCTGCACTCCAATGTGGGATGTGTGAATAGCTGGCATGCAGCTTGGCTTCTTCACACCCAGCTGTGCAGGGCCAGACCTCAGGATGGAGATACATATGTATTATTGTCAATTTAATGTTTTTTTTTTTTCTTTAAATATCTATCTATATATATTTAAGTTACTTTTTAAACAGATTTTTAGTCAGGTGCCCCTGCCCTGCAACTCCTTCTCATTAGACTCGTGAGCATCTGCCAGATGTACGTACCAGCTCCACACGTGCAGACACCCTGGAAAGTTGAAGGTGGTGGAGGGGTGGAGGGGGAAGAAAAATCTCTGCTTGACACCTTTTTTTTTTTGGAAAGTATTTGTCATGCTGCTCTCCAACCTGCTTGGCACAGGGTGTCCAGGGTGAGAGGAGCCAGCTGTGATCCTTGAGGCAGGGGATGTACACCTTTACCCTGGCGCCTGTGCTTAGGGGGCTCAAAGAAGAGGGAAACCCCGGTCTGTGGATCATGAATGTTTTATGTTGCATATAACATATGTAATATATTCTTCAGGATTCAGTTTTCTGTTGCCATGTGATATTAGTGGGAGGTTTCTAATCACTGCAGTCAGCATCACATGCCATTGCCACTGCCCTGGGCGCTTCGTGTGTCCCTTGCGCCTTGTGCCCACTCGCTCTAGTGGCATTTAGTGCTTTCTAGATGCCTAAAGCAGATAAACACCAAAATCTGGGGGTTTATGTAATGAAGCAGGAGTGGGGCTTATGTCTGTCAGACAGCTCGCCTGAGTCTGTGTGCTGCGTCCCCCGGGCACCCATCTGCTGGCACGGGGAGTGGGAGAGAAGCCGTCTGGTGGCTGCTGCTCCCATATTGGAGAGTTGGGACCCCAAAATGAGCTGGGATGGCACCAGGCATTCCCCTGGCCCATGCTGCCTCCTCACCAGGGGAGTAGAGGAAGCCACGTGCCCTGGCAGGGAGGGAAGTTTGGCGTCTGAGAATAAAAACTTGTAATTTAAAAACAGCTCCAGCTCACATGAGTCTGAATAGATGCTTGTGAAGGAAAAACTTGCTAAAAAAGGGGTCAGGGATGGAGCAATTACCAGAAAGACCTGGTGTGTGTGATGACAGCACAGCCTGTGGTCAGGGGTTATTGCCAAAAGGGGATGCAAGATTTTAATATCAAGATAATCACCTTGAGATAGCAGACTTACCAAGCTAATGCACTTGCTTTGTGGCCAAGAAAACATTCCCGAGAGTGGGGCTGGATAGGAATGAAGCCAGCAACATCTCCTTGGCACATGCCAAGGCACCGAAGCTGTTGATGGCAGTGTGCAGTGTTCACACTTCTGTGCTCTTTGGTTCATTGTGTTTCTGCAGCTATTTTGCCTTAGAGCTTCCCCATTGCACCCAGGAGATGCAGTGCTGACCGTATTCAGCTCCTGCAAATAAAATCGTACTGTATCTTTAGTAGGATTTGGCAGCGAAGCAGCCAGTTTGTGTCAGTTATCTCAGTCCCTTCCTTCTCTGTCTCTTTTTTTTTTTTCCTGGTGGAGGAGGCATAGATAAAATAAGAAATGTTTTTGTGCCCTAAAGAACTGTCTGTATGGAGAAAGTCTGTAAGAAAAAGGCAGTGTGAGGAGTGATGGTGTGAAAAGAAAGAGCCTTGCCCCATTGCTTACTCTGGGCAAACTGGGGTAGGGTATGGAAAGCCTCAGAGAAAGGAGGTGCAGAGCTGAGGATGAAAAACCTCATCACTATTTGCAGGTTTACTCAACAGAATGAGACATTTCCCCTGGGTGTGGAGTCCTGTCTATGCTATCCTGACAGCACTGAGTGTTCAGAATGCTCATGATGCTGGGAGTTATTTTTCTGGTTTACACCTCAGTTGGAGGAAGAAGAATTAAATTGTCATTTCCTTGATTTCATTTCTCATGTCAAGCTATGAGTGGGCCCGATTCCTGTCTTGGATTTTTAGTTCTGGCAGTGCAATAAGCCCTCATGGGTGCAGCCCTCACGTGGGGACTCTTATTTTGTGAAATAAGAGAAATCAGCTGGTGTACATCTGGTGCTTTCCTGGGCTCCTCCAGAGCTGGCAGAGGGCACAGGGGGATCCCGAGCCTGTTTACAGCTCCCTCCCCACGGCTGGGGAAGGTGGTCAGGACACAGAGGGGCCACTCTTCTCCGGGATGAGCGTTCCAGCACTCCAAGACAAAAGGCAATATCAGGCAGACAATGTCACACAGAACAGCGATCTGATGGCCTCTGTCCAAGCCTGTGCAAGTGGGTGATTCACAGCCAGTTGGTGTTTCTGCTGGTCTTGCAGTGCAGCGACTTGCTTCTCAGCTCTTCTCCCATCAGGGTCCCACAGGTACTGTGCTCTGTGGCTCCTCCGTACCACCATCACCGAGCTGCTTCCCAGAAACTTCTCCCATTTTATCAGACACACTTGGGAGAGGATTTTTTTTTTAAATCAGACATTCTGGTTTCTTGGCTTTTCCCCCACAAGTCTTTATTTTTCCCCACCCAGAACAGATACCTCTCATGAACACACACTGCTAGCCATGAACGCACACTGCTAGCCACGTTGCTCTCAGATCAGATGCACCTCTCACAGCACAAGCTTTGCTGGCCCTCAGCTGGGCTAACTCCTGCTTGTAGCCTCCAGGGATCCTCTGAGGTAAAAATAAACCAGCGAGAGGAATTAATTGCCCATTTCCCACACTTCTGGTAACCTGGGGTGTTGTGGCCAGGGCAGTACCATGGTTACTGCTTCCCCGCTGCCTGGCTCAAGGCAACCTTGCTCTTTTGATTTCTAATTTTTAAAAAAAGTTAGATTCTCCCTCTCTCAATAAACTTTGAATGTGACACACAAGGTGTGAAACAAGTCAATGTTTTAGGCCCATGTTTTCTTGTCCAAGTACAATGCAGTTACGTGGTGCTGTTACTTTTCCACGTGAAGATCACAGGTCTACCTTGCTGGGTATTTTCTTGGTTGTGGTGAAAAGCCCCTATGGGTGCTGGGAGTCTCCCAGGAAGCTCAGCCGTCCTCTCTGTCACAGCTAAAAGGCTGCTGAAACAATCTGGAAAGCAGGCACTGCATCATAGTCTTTTCAGAAAGAACTGCTTTGGTCTCTCACTCCGTTTTTTTTCTCCGTGCCTATTTATGTAGGCTCCATGAGAAGTTCTGAAGTATGTTTTTCCATGACAGAGGTTTCCTGAAAACTGATTTTTACTTTTTTTCTAAGTGTCCCACCCAGAGTTAAGCCGTACAAGAAAGAACAGCAGATGACTCACAGTGGCTCTGAAATCTCTGTGGTTAGATCTGATCCCACTGAGTTTTGGCAGCGATTATGGCAAACGAGCCTTTTTGTTCACTGGGAGAAAGAACCAGCAAGATGGGAACTGCAGTCTGAGCTCCTTCAGGATTTTTTTTTTTCTCTCCCAAAGCTTTCTTTCTGCCAGGCAGCTTTTTTTGTACATGTAGAAAGCTGACTGCAGACACCTCTGAGCAGTGCTGCTCCAGAAGGTCATGGCAGTTGAGGGGAAAAATATTACTTAACTTTTGGCAGCTGCCCATCTTGTGCTGAGATCTAGGAGGGTTGAGCTTGTAAGTTGCAGCCTCGATGCTCTGATTTCCTTTAGGAAACTTGTGGAAAAATACTAAACAGGATTTTTCACAGAACGAGAAAGAGCTGTGAGGGGTCTCTGGCTTGTCCAGGCACTCATGTCACTTGTAAGGTGCTGGAGGTCTGGGTGTGTGGGTTAGGGAGAGGAGAGAGCAGGCAGCTGCGGCTCCATTTGAGTTCAGACATGAGCATCATCTTTCACTGCCTGCCATCAGTGTGCTTCTGTGCTGGCTTGGTGGAGAGGCTTTTTTTTTACCCTTCCTGGGAAAGGAAGAGAGAAAAAAATGTATCTGAGACATCTGTTTTGTTCTAAGGAAGCTGGCAGTATTGTCAATGTGTGTAAATGAATTGTTTTGCATAAGTTTGCAGGTGTTTAGTTGTATTTAAGCAAGAAACATAGCGGAACTATTCTGTTTCTGCAAGTTACTTCTTTGTAGTGAGCAATTTTCAGTTGATTTCGCCAGGGCTTGATCTTGGTTCATCAGATGCCAATCTGAAGCCTCAGCCATTGTTCTAGAGTTATCTGTGATATCAAAAGTGAACTTCTGTAACTGTTTGCTCATCGTTCATTCTGATAATGCAAAAACTCGACAAAATTAAGTTTTCAATACTTGGACTATTCTGTGTCCTGAGTGCTCCATGGATCCTGTGCCCAGTGTGCTCCAGGGAGGGTCATATGGAGATCCTATGCACAGAGTGTCTCCTTGGGAGAGGCTAGCTCACAAAGCTCTCCCAAAGCCCTCCATGAAGTCTCAGGGACAAGGTCACCTTTGCCCTCTGAGCTCAGCTCAAAGCTTCTTTTACAAGACTGGGACTTCCTCAAGCCAATTGTTTTCTTCTGGTAAACTAGAAGTTCTCAAGTATTTGTTTTAGCTGGCCAGGGAGATGGAAAATGCAGTTCTTGGGAGGCCTTAGTATTATTTTAGATCCACAGATGAAGCTGTTTGTGAGCTGGTAGGAGATTTCAGGGTGTGAAAGGGAGGCTGAGGGAAGGTGTTTGCATCGGTGCTTGCTGTTGGCCGTGGCTGAGAATAAGCAGCTGCTTTTGGAAACGCAGAACAAGAGCAGGCATGTACCTACCTGTCATCTCTGGCTCGTGTTGTTGCTGACTCTTTGGGCACGATGCCTTACTGTACGATGGGTATGTGGTGCTGGTGTCCCCACTCCATGGTGGGAGCTGAGGCCATTGAGGCCATAGCTTTAGAGACAGACTAAAGAATGGAAGTTGGCTGAGGATGGAGATATTAAATTCTTGTGGAGTTTATTACAGTGCATGACACTTCTTCAAAAGCATTGCTTTAAAAAAAAAATTTAAAAATCAATAGATAGCCTCTGTTTGGAAAGGTGCTAAAACCAGGTTTGCAGGCAGGGATATGGGAACGTTTTGGGGTGATGTGAGTGGCTGCATCGAGTCATGGAGCTTTGCACTGGTGGCTCCAGCCTGTTCCTGCCCTGGACACAGGAACAGTGAGTGACAGTGCTCTCGAGGTTATGCAGTGTCCCATTTGGAATGGGGAGGCAGTGGAGTGCTGATTGAGGAGTTGCAACATACCCTTTGCTCGGAGGGCTGGAAGTGTGTGGTGTGCCTGAGGTGACGGAGCTCCTCCTGCTCCCATGAACCTGCCATTCATTCTGTGCTTTGTTTTTACCGAAGTACATCTCTGATATGCTGCGCATGCAGTAAGCAAACAGCTTGGCAGAGGTGAATGTTCAGTGCATGGTGTCAGGGTTGATTTACATGCCATCAGGAAGCAGCAACGTGGGATGGCACTGTGTGGGTGCCTTGCCAGAGCTGGGGGCTGCCTGAGTGGGTGGACGTGCAGCAGCCGCTCGTGGGTCCCAGCCATGCACTCTGCACTTGGGGGCTTTATTCAAGAGGTTCAAAAGCAACGACAAAACCTGGGTGAGGTTATCACCCTGCAGTGGTTTCCCAAAAGCTGTTAGTGCCCCAGAGAAGCTACCCTGGGAGATGAGCCTGTGCCTTGAACTCTCAGACAGGGGAGGGAGCTGGACTCTGCTGCTTGCACGCAAGCGCTCTGAGTCCTGCATTGAGATGCTACCTTCCTACTCCCATCACAGCCTTCTGCTCCTTCCAACCGGGATTTTTTTTTTCAAACAAGAATTGATACATTCTACTAAAGCACACAACCAACCTCCCAAAAAATCAAGGAAATGGAAATGGCATTTTATTAAAGCAATAAACTATTAGTAAAAATACACGGTCTCAATCTGCTTCTCACTGTTGCTGTGATACCCACAGAAATCTCTCGTTTTTTGAGCAAGTCACGTAAAGGGTCAGCAAAAAGTCAGCACCTTCATGTGCTTTTACGTCTGGTTTTTAACAACAGGAGGAGAAAAGAAAAATCATGTTCCCACTTAATGGAAACTTTGGCAACAAGCAGCAGGGTTGCAGCTGGAGTGATGACTTCCTGACACGTACCTGCACCCAAACCCTTTCCCGAGTGAAGGCTTCAGTGCTCTCCCTGGGTTTAGCTTGCCTGGCAAGAGTTGTGTGAAGATCTATGTTTGCATTTATCAGCTGCCAGCGAGTGCTGCTGCAGGATGGAGGTGCTGGGCTGCCTTCCAGCACACCCGCTCAGCTCCCAGCCCCTGAAGCTCTCTGCAGAAATGTGGCTTGGCAGGTGGTGGCTGCTGGAGCAGACGTGGCACTGGGACATACCAGAATAGCCTTGGGTGATGTGCAGGACATCAGCCACATAGACATCTATACGTTTAGGTCATGAAAATATGTCTTGTATTTATATGACGTGTTCAGCTATCTGTAAGAGCGATAGCAATGCTTTCCATCCCACAAGCACCACGGTGCTCCTTGTCACTTCTCATCACTGTGGTACATGGTTACTCCAAGAGCCCTTTGCATTATGCTGTTGCCCTGGCTAGCTCCTTGCTTTTAGGGTATTGTATAAAGCTTTCATGATCTCTACTTCATGCCAAGCTCTGTGTGCCTGTCAGCACTCTGAAGTGTTGTATCCTTTGACCTTCCTACTGTTTGTGCTCTTTGAAGCGGATACATTTTCCAGATCCTCTTTTGCCTTAGCCTGAAACTCCCTTGGCTATTCCCTGTGCCCTTCCCTGTGGCACCTCTGTTGTGCAGTTTGTGAATGCTGGGATGGTGCTGATATCCAACGTGGTGTCATCTGGTTCCCTTTGCCCAGCTGTAGCTACAGTGCTAGCAGGTCTCTAGGGGTGGATAACTAGGTTCTGGAGGCTTTGGGCATCCTCTCTCTTGGCTTTCAAGGGTGCTATGTGCAATGTTCCTGGGTTTAGGGGTACAGAGTGTGGATCACAACCACCTCAGAGAGTGAAGGGTTCACAGGGTTGAGCACAGCTCCGTAAGGATGCCCAGTATGAGGTGCAAGAGCTGCGCTTAACTATCTGTGCCCAAGGAATCCAAAACATGGCAATGGGTAACTATGTGAGGGGCTGGCATTAATCACTGCCAAACACCTAAGGATTATCCTCCCCGCAGAGGCTGTGGTTCCTGTGGCAGCCCGGGGAGCAGGGGCTGCGCTCCGGCTGTGCTGGCGGGCAGGGGGGAGCGAGAGCCCTGTGCCGGAGCAAGCAGCACATCGGCATGAGATCAGCAGTGCTGCCCATCTGTGGATGTTTATGTTTTGCTTTTTACTGTTCTATAAAGCAAATAAAATGAGTCGTTGGGAAGCGCCTGACGCTTAGGCTGGTCCTGGGTGTGTGGGGGGGGAAAAATGTAGCACAGAGGAGTTTTCTGACTCCAGCAGTGAGTTAGTCACACCTGCCGTCATGACCAGTGCCTTGCCTCATTGTTTCCCTTGACCTGCCTGTTTTTTCTATTGCCTGTTCTCTAGCGCGGAAGGGTGTCTGCGCCAGTACAGATAGCACAGCAAGGACTTCCATAGATTAACCTGTTATTTCCAGGCAATCCCGTCTCATTCCTCACTGCAAACAGGCTGTATGGATTCCCATGACTTTGCTTTTCCTCTGCGCAGGCTGGTGGCTTGGCAGCAAGGCAGCACTCGGCAGAAAAGGGCTATGGAAATCGATAAAGGAGACGTGTGCTGCAGTTCTTAAAGTGTGAAGTGCTAATCGGTTCCTGCTTTTAGACGTACTAAATGTAATAACTTTGTGAGGATAATTGTTTTGGAAATGGTGTTTTAAAATATCTTGGTTTTATCAAGAACGGGCCAAAGACTTTGGTCAGGATGATGTCAGAGCATGAGCATTGATTTGGATTTTTATTTCAGTTGTTTTCCAGCTCCAGATCTTTCCAGAGTGGGAGCAATGCTTTGCTTCTTATTCATGAGTTGTTTTGTGTGTTTTAAAAAATAGACCCTAGTCCTGTTGTGCTGTCCCTGTAGTATGAGCATCCAGAAGAGCAGGTTTTCAGGAGGCATCTCTTGCTCATCTGGCTACGTGGCTTTTATGTTCTGAACTTAAGAGCAGGTTTAAGTCATTGCTGAGCATTTTTGACCCTTCTGTCTTTTAATTTCATACTTGGGGAATGTAGCATGCTACCTACAAGAGCCCATGGATCTTAATCTATGTAAGGGTATGTAGTTTTCCTGGGCTGGAAAAGCAGGACCCTCTTTGCAGGTGTTGGCAGGGATCCCCAACCTGGGGGATGTTTCACATCTGCTCAGTGGAGGTCTGACGTGTGGTAAGGGCTGTGGAAGAAAGGTGTGCCAGGGCTGGTGTTGACAAGCCCAGCTCCTCCTGGGAATGCAAATAACTCCTCAAAAAGGGCTCTTGTCAGCTTGACAGTATTTCTCCATGAAGAAGTGGTCTAAAGCTAATTGTAGTTTAAAAAATGTGATTTATCAGGAAATATTTAAAGGTAAAAGACTCACCACCACCAGGCAGGGCAAGTAGCTGCTGAGGGCATTGTGTGTAGGGATTTCCTTGGCATCTCATCTGGGCTTTTGGTGCATCTATGGTACCCATGCAGCAGCAGTAGGAGAGGAAACTCATGGCTCAAATTGTTTGGCCTCTATTTTGTTTTGTGGTTTAGTTTGTTTTGTTCTTTTTAATAACGCCATTGCATTGCTCTGTTTTAGCCCCAGCCTGTCTGTTTTGTGTGGGTCCCATCACCAGTGCTGCCTGCAGGACAAAAACCCAAGTATGGGAACAGAGGTCACTTGTCACAGCTCTTGCCAAAAGGTCACTGTACTGGGAGACATGTCATGAGAACTGGAATGAGAGTAATTTTCAGGAATTATAGTGTTTCTCACCATGGGGATAGGGGTTGATGTAAAACATCAAACCCTGGGAGGCATTAGCAGGAAATGCTTGTTTTTACTGGATCTGTTTTCTCTTCCCTCTTCCATTCTCTCCCATATGACAGAATTTCTTGCTTTCATCACTCTGTGTGGTGCTTATTGGCATCATAACCTCGTAACGGATCAGTGATTGTCTGAGCTTGTTGTAGATCTGCCACGATATGTATGAGAGGAATTTTGGCTCACCAAATTTTAGGCAACCTGTGCTATTACCAGCAGCATACATTTTCACATCAGGACTTAAATGTCTTCAAAACAGAGGACTTTTCATGAATATTTACTCATCTATGCATTTTCTGCCTTCCACTTTCCTTGCCTTTAAAGTTGTGCTTTTGTTGTCCTGTGCCACAAGGAGGAAAACACGGGTTTTTTTTTAGCAGAGGCTGAGACTGTCATGTGATCCCCTAAGTAATAACTTGGGGTTAAAGCATAACCAAAATGGCAAATAACAAAAATAGCTATTGGGCTTGCAAAGTTGCATGATGGAGTTAGGGGTTTGCAACACATTCACAAGGGCTTAGACGTTCATGTGGTCAGTTTTCATTTTTTTCGTAGATGCTTTTCTTGTCGTTGAAATCTTCCTTCTTGTGCAGTCACTGTTTCCAATGTGTGTCTTCTACCAGCACAAGAGGCTCGGTGCCTGTGTGCAGTGGGGACAGCCCGGCGAGGGGAGGCAGAAAGGTTAAGCTGTGCTTGGAAGGGGAAATAATTAAACTGGAAACTAGGCAGAGCAAAAGGTGGGGTCAGCAGTGTTTGTGGAGTTGTTTTAGTATGTTTTCTCCCTCTCCATTTTTTAGCATCTCTCTTTTTCCTGATTTGTTCATTTTTTTCCAAAGTCTTCCTTTACTACTGACTTTTTTTTTTCCATTGTTTTTTCCTCCTTGCTGCATTTCCCCAGGCAGACTTTGAGCCGGATAAAGCCAGAGCAGTACCTTCCCTGTTAGTGTAAAGTTGTTGTGCCTGCTCCTGGCTTGCCAGCAAGGCAGGCTGGGGTTTGTGATTGCTGAGGGTTCTTTGGAGACTGCTGAGTTGGCTATTCCTCCTCCCTTGCCTTGGGAAGGTCAATATAGGCAGCCTGCCCTGGAAGACCTCCAGCTCTGGTGACTTCACAAACCTCTCCTCCAACAGTCCCAGCCTTTGCCATGGGAGGGGGGAGAGAGTATTTCTCCCTAGTCTCTACTTTTACTTCTAAACCTGCAATTCAGAATCATTATCACTTCTCTGTCTTTCTAGAGGCTTGCAGGCTGCTGATTCTTGATCAACTGAAACCAGGATCTTTATTTTTTTAATGTTATTTACTAGACAGCTGTTTATTTTCTCCCCCTCCCCCCGATGGCAACAGACAAATACTGAAATGTAGCACTTGTTTCTAATAAATTTCATCCTCTTTTTTTTCACCCTTCTGCAACTGTGCCAGTATCATTTGAGTTCTCCCTGTCCTTCATGTAATTGCAGCTTCCAGAGTTGACAGTATTGGCAAGTTGTATAAGCCTTAGTGCAAGCAGTGAGTGGCACTGGATAGACAGGGCCTTAATGATGCAGCCTTTCTGTTTTGCTGCTGAATCACAATTAACCAAACTTGGCATGTGTCTGAACCCAGCTTTGCACCCAGCCTGTTGCAGGTTAACCTGGGCACGTTCCCCAGCGTGCCTGTGGGAATGTACACAGTGTCAGCCTGGAAACCCTGGCCAAGAGGTTAAACAGCTCTTACTGAACAGAGCCCTATAAAGCAATTTGCAGAAGCTTTCAGAGGGATGTCCCGTCTTTCCAGCTGTCCCCCCATGCTGCCCTCCCTGCCTGGGGCTGGGTTTGCCACAGCTCTGCCAGAGAGCTCAGCCACTGCCTGGGTTCCTGGGGCTTCCAGCAGGGCTATAGGCAAGTCATGTTTTCCCTCTTCAGCCGGTTGCCTGCCTCTAATCTCAATGAGAGGAATCTTGCTGCTGGGACTGACTCAGGTCCAGCTGAGCTTGGACTGAGATGTGTGCCAGGACTTGTCAGTGCCAGCTGTGAAACCAGCTTTAGCTTGAAAATATATATAAAAATGAAGTCTTGAGTTATGCAGCCCCCTGTTGCAGCCCTTAACAAATAATCATTGCATACACTGGTTAATTGTTTATCCATTAACCGACTACGTCAATTAATCTGACAAGAGGAGCCTGGCTGTACCTGGCACAGCGGGGAGAGGAGGAGGAGGAGGGATGCACATCCTTTCCGTGTTGGCTCCTGTCCCTGTGCTCTTCCTCCAGCAGGATTGGTGTGGTATTTGCCTGCTGGTTTCCTTCAGGTATAATTGCTGGCACAGCACGTACAAAGTGTGTTTGGGCTTGTGTTCTCTTCAACTGTGTGAACCCCTTCTTTGGAAGAGCACATTAAGTTTTCATGAAGCAAGAGCATCTCTTCAGGCTAAGGGAAAAAAAATAGCAAACTATGTGTTCCCTCTAAATGTGAACACAGACAGAAGAAACACAAAGCAAGATGCTGCTTTATTTCTAGCTAGAAGTGGCCAAAAAATTGCTTTGAATGGATGAATGCCAATTCCCTTTTTGCTCTTCCCAGAGGAATGAGGTTTCTGGATATGCACATGTGTGGGTTTGGGTTTGAATTACTGAAGTGGATCTCTTGAAGTGTCATGCTGGCCCAGAAAGCCCCCAGTCTGATCCTAAATCTTTCTGTGCTGTGGTGGCATTTCCAGTAGAAAGTGGCAAAGTCACCAAGACCCTCAAAGCCTTCACTCCCAAGATTAAACTGTTAATTCTGCATTTGCTTAGCTATAAGATAAGAGATTGACCCAGTTTGGTTTTTTTTTTATTCAAGTCTGTGTGCAATTGGATTTTTGCTTTTTTCCTGAAGGCAGCTGATTTTAACATGTTTCTGGGCTTACATGATGTCAGCCTTATGTAGTCATAAAATTATGTGCTTGTTTCAAGAGGAAAGGATAATAAAGAACATTCTTTCAAAAGCAGCTAAACACGTGAATTATTAAAATGTTAAATTATTTCCAAATTACAGCATATCCAGCTCTTTCTGTGAAGCTCACTCAAGAACAATTGCACAGTGTTCTTTCCAGAATTTAACATCATAAATGTCACACTTCTGTCTCCTCCTTTTTTTTTGGTCTAATGTAAGGGCTTCCATGAGTATAAATGAGCATCCTTGTATTGCCTTCTGTAAAATATTGCCAGTTTGTCCTGCCTATATTTTTTCAGTGTAGCTGTTGAGCTGTGACATTTATTGCAGAGCAGAATGAAGATTGAAGGGCCTTTTTATCACAGAGACATGCAGGAGCTGGAGCTTGGTTGCGTGCAGGGACTGGCAGCCAGGTCCACAACCCCACAGGGAGCTGCAGAGCCTGGAGGAGGAAGAAGCAGCAGCCTTGCTTGTGCCAGTATTAGTGGACATGCTTCACAGTTCCATTTTGTTTTTCTTCCCTCTGTTTATTTTTTTCTTTTCTTCTTCCTTCCCTCTTTTTGTCCTGACCTAGCTCCAGGCATGGTTGTGTGGGATGAAGACATCTCCGAGTGCCACTGCCTGACTGCCCTGAGCTAGCACCAGCCTTCCCACTGCTCGCTGCCCCCATCATCACAAAGGGATGGTGGGCTTGTCCTCTCCAGCCACCTGGGCTGTGTAAGCGGTGGAAGCTCCCTGGGGGGCTGTAGGAAGAGTGAACACAAGGATCATAGAATGTTAGGGGGTGGAAGGGACCTTTAGAGGTCATCTAGTCCAAACCTCCTGCCAAAGCAGGTCCCACCTAGATCAGGTCACACACAGGAACACGGCCAGGCAAGTCTTGAAGACCTCCAAGGAGATCTTTAAGGATGAGCTGCACTATCCATCTGTGTTGTTCCCAGGCTTTCTGTGGGCAGCAGGATACTGCTGACCTTGCATTGCTCCCCATACAGGAGCCTTTGTGGCAGTGACTTTTGAGCCTGCTGAGAGGATGGAGGTGTGTGAGACTAAGACAGAGATACCACAGGCAATCATGTAAGGTGCATAGAAATAGAAGAAACCTTACTAATATCAGGAGTTTATATCACTGGTTCGATCAAAAGAAGAATGCTTTACCAAAATGCCTGCTGGTTTTCTGAGCAAGCTTCTCCTCTGTGCAGCCTGACCTGAGGACACAGCATCGTGTGACAAAGTCTAGCATTTGGCCAGGCATTGATAGAGTTTGTGCTTTTCCTGGTGCATTGTCATTATTACAGAGATAGCTGAGATAATCAGGCGAGTTGACACAGGAGCTTCCATACTTTCCCACTTTTTTCCACTGCTCCCAGTGCTCTGGGCAGTGGTTTCTGTAGGTGCAGGGCTGGACGTGTCGGATGGATATAGTTGGGTTGAATGTGTGTAAGGGGCTGGAGAGAAAATGAGGCCACACTATGCTAAGGCATCACAGAGAGGGTGATGACAGCCCTGTCCTTCCTCCTCCCCAGTGCCCCGTGGCTCCAGCGTGCAGCTCCCTGAGATGTCACTGAGAGCTGAAAGCTATGCAGCTACATCGACTCTGAAGAGGATCGCTGCAGACATGAGCAACATCATCGAGAGCCTGGACACCAGGGAGCTCCACTTTGAGGGAGACGAGGTCGATTCAGAGGTGCTAAATGACCCCAAGGGCACTGGTGAGTTGACACCCATAGATCCTCACCTCGTGCCCTGCTTGGATTTGATAACTGCTAATCTGTTGACAGAAAGATAAAACCTCAGTGGTTTTACTGAGCCCAGACATTGAAGCTGCTTTAGGACCAGGAGACATTACTCTTAGCACTTGAGCTCTTCAAGTCAAGTGCCTTCTGTGAAAGCTTGTCTTTAAGCTCCCTTAAATAAAACCTGGTATGTTTTAGTGGAATTAAAGCTGCTGTGCAAATGCTCCCATGTTAAAGTATTGCAGCTATCTGCTGGCTTTCACGTTCATGATGATGTTCTTGAACTAATGGGCTCTGTGGTCGTTGCAGTGTGCATTCCCTTCTCTGCCATCTATCACACCCATGGCTTCAAAGAGCCGGGCACGCAGACGTACCTCACGGGGTGTCCTGTTCGAGTGCGTGTGCTGGAAGTTGAACGCTTCACTTCCACCAAGAAGGTCAGAACTTCCAGAAATTTTGTTTCATTTCTGTAGAACTGGTATTAAAACACTGTTTGTGGGTTAATTTTGTGCAAGCTTGTTTGTGGGCTGAGGAAGCTGGAGGTTTGTGTCTAAGAAAAGGTTTAAGGGAAGTTACCTGTCTATCTATAAAATGTAATAAAGCAGAACATGAAAACGTGAGACAGAATGATCCTTACATAATGTTGAGTGAGGGCTCTTTAGATGAGCAGCTGCAGGAAAATGACTTATTTCAAAGTGACACCTCTTGTGGTGGTGGTGGTCTCCTCTGCAGGTCCCAAGCCCCAACGTTTACACTATTGAGTTGACCCATGGAGAGTTCACCTGGCAGGTGAAAAGGAAGTTCAAGCATTTCCAAGAGTTTCACAGGGAGCTGCTGAGGTACAAAGCCTTCGTGCGCATCCCCATCCCTACCAGGAGGTGAGTGTGCAGCCCTGGGGGCACAGTGGCCTTTGGGAAGATGTGACCTTCTCTTTTAATAGCATATTGGTTTGACTTCACCAATCCCATTTACCTTCCTGTGGGAAGGAGAGAGCAGGAGGATTTAACCCTTACAAATATTTAGCAGCTATAATAAAAATATTTAATCTCTCTGTATTTAGCAGCTGTAATCCAAATGGTGCAACGATCTCTCAGTTGATGCAGAAAGCACTTTGGGTTCTGGGTCATCAGTCTTTGAGTTGAATTTGACTTAGAGGTAGGGAACGGCTATGCTAATGCCCATGGAAATTGTTGGTGTGCCGTGGCTTTCTGACAGCATGGGCTGGATGTGGGAGGTATGGGGTTCCCTGGCATGGGTGGTCATCCCTGCTCAGGCTAGCATTGGTGCTCAGAGTGTCCAGAAGTGTAAGGGGAAATAGAAAAGAAAAGAAGTGGTAAGAGAAGGGATGTGGGTCAGCAAGACCCTCCTGATGTGGAGAAATGAGGAGAGATGGTATTAGGAAAGGTGAAATTATGATGGGTTAAGGACTGAGGGAACATAATGTCCTAAAAGTAGGATTTAGACTCATTTATGACAGGAAAAAGTGACCTTTGAAAATGAAATTCCTATTCCTGTGTTGTAGTTTTGTTTGGGAGCATGCTGGCTTCTTAAATTAATCTAGGCTTGCTTTTTTTTTCTTCTTTCCTTCCCACCTATCTCAGTTTTTAAGAGCTTGGATAGGAAAAATAAAAGCATTGCAGAAGAAGAGTTATGTATCGAGGTCTGCACACACTCACAGCACTTAGACTTGGTGTTGGGCTTTGTTTCCCTTGCAGTCACACGGTGAGAAGACAATCCATCAAAAGGGGCGAGCCGAGGCAGATGCCGAGCCTGCCGCACTCGGCGGAGAGCGCTGTGCGGGAGGAGCACTTCTCCAGCAGGAGGGTAAGCGCCTGCCCAGCGTGGGGATGCTCTCAGGGGGATGCTGAGCTGCAGATGTGCCAGGCAGGTTGCTTGTGTAGCCCATCAAAGGCCTTGTTTTATTACCAGTAAAGTCTTTTGCTTCACAGACTTAGGCTTTGACGAGTCCAGCTCTACCGCCAAATTCTCCTCCTTGCAAGGAGCAGGCAGCTGCTCCTGAGGTTCACACAAGCAAAGTTTTCCTCTGCAGCTGAGGAAAACCACAGTGCCAAGAGTGGTGGTTCCCTTTTTCCCACCTGCTCCCATTTAAAGGCAGAAGAGGCAGTTCATAGTGTTGAGTTGCATGGTGGAGGCAGCCCCCTGGCCATCAAAATCTGAGAGATTTCAGTCCTGTCCCCTCCTGAAAGATGAGACACCAGTCAGGCTCATGATGTGAAGTCAGTAATTTTAGCCGAGGTACACGTGTTCTGTGTAACTTCATCAGATGTTAACAGATGGGCCTTTCTATGAAGAGGGTGGATGTCTTCCTACCTTTTCATTGCAGCTTTGCTGTTTGGAAAAAAAGAAAGAGAAAGTCTGTAAACCCCCATGTTTGTTCACCCTGTGCTTATCATTCTCTTTCTGCTGTTCACTCCCTCCCTGGACTTGCTGCCACTGACACCTCACATCCCAAAAGGTTGTGCCTCGTGGCTGTGCAGTGCAGATAAACCTCCCTGCTGTGCACAGCTTTGGTGCTGTGCAGGAAGTTTCAGGAGAGAGATCTTGAGTCAAAAGAGAAAGAGAAATGTTTTCTAGTTCCGTTTTCTTTTTTACTCCCCTCTTTGGTTTGCTTGTAGGAATCTCACAGCTTTCTCCATGTGGATGTATATCCCCACTGCCCAGGTGGATAGCTCAGTGCTGCCATGTTAACAGCGAGAAGGACAAAGGTCTCCATGGCACTTGTTTCTTTACAGTTTGTTTTGTGTCCTGTGGGACTTGGCCCAGTATCCCATGCACAAACAGCTTAAACTCTTCTTTGCCTAGTTGCCATGAGGATGAGAAAATGCTGTCTCTCCTATAAGGATCTCTTCTCCCCTCCTGTCTGGGGAGGACAGGCTCTCCAGCCTCTGGTGGTTTGGCCACCAGATCTGAACTGTTCATGCTACTGAGCTATAATGTTCCATGAGCACATAATAATGTACTTATTTATCTATTCAAGCTGGAAAGTGCCTGGTTTCCTGGTTGCTTCCTAATGCCCGACAGGTAGATTTTGCTGTTTTTTTTTTTCTGGAAAATTCCTGTATCTTATCAAATGTTCCCATGTTTTAATTGCAGAAGCAGCTGGAAGACTACTTGACAAAGATCCTAAAGATGCCGATGTACAGGAACTACCATGGAACAGTAAGTAGAAAGTAGTTTGCTTAAGTGCCTAAAGAATATTCACTTTAAAAATGTTGAATTCATTGGAAGACGACATGCAAGTTATGTAAGAAACATCACAGCCTTTTAGCTTAGCTGACTTCTCTAACACAGGTGTAATATGATAAAGGCTCAGCCTTGAAGGCTGCAATTGTAAGACAGTGATAAGCTCCCTAAGGTAGTCCAGTCCAGAAAACTGATTGTGCATGTATGATATAGTGGGTTCTTTCAGAGGAGTGTTTAAGATGATAAGTTTTAAATACCTAAACTGTTGGAGTCCAAACCATATTTGTAATCACTCCCTTGGTCTGGGCTTTGTGTGTGGTCTTTGGTCTCATGTTCTCAGGTTCCTCTTCTGTGCAGTTTCTCTGGACATCAGTGACCGATACCCATTCACCTCTGCAGGTATTTTGTCACTTCCAAAGGGAGATGGTAATTAGCTTATTTGCCCAAGACAATAGCCTTTTTGAAATGAGGAGAGATGTCAACTGCAACTTCAGGCCTATTTTAAGCAAAAAATCTTTCCTTTGAAAGGCATCCTCCAATGTTTCTTCAGTAGTCCTCACCTGTCAGCCCAGCTGTAACATCTCCCTAGGATGGTAATTTATTTCCCCTTTTCTTGGCTGCATAATGACTGTGTTACTCTGCCTTTTGTGTTATCAGCAAAACCTGATGCATGCACGGAGTAGCTGCAGAGCTTAGTGACATTTCTGAGCAAGGGACGATAAGTGGGAGCACTTGGTTTTCAGACAAGCCAGAAATACAGACTGAACTTAGGCTATCTGCAGCAGCCAGTTCTTCTTTTAGACTTTTGTTACTGTTTGGTAGGTACTCTGCTCTTTTGCAGGTTTGTAGTTACGCAGAGATGTTGGGCAGCTGTGCCTGAAAGCTGTGTGTGCTCTCAGTGTGTTCAGCACTGCTTGTTACAATGGGGCAAGGTGCTCTCGGGTTGCATGAAATCATCAGACTCAGGCTGAGGGAACTGTGTTCCTTACAGAGTGCTTCTTTTGGGGACAGACTGTGGAGCTTAAGTCCTGTGCAGTCAAGAGCTGTCTTAGTCTGCACGTGAAAAATAGTCATCTTTTGTTCTAAAGGCAAGCTTGGGATAACTTGGCAATTTTGATCAGTAGCATATGCAAAGCGGGGGAGAGTTGTTTTACAGTGCGGATCCATCCTGTCACTCTTACGCAGGCATTGCTGCTTTCAAATGTTTTGGAGAGTTTCTGCTCATACAAGAACGTGGGTGATCTTTTGACCAGGCTGTGGTCAGAGGCTGGCTGCCACGGTGGGGGCTGGGTAAGGAGACAGGCAGCCCTGCCTTGCCTGGGCAGCTGTGGGGTGCTGCCCTCCTCCTGCACTGAATCACCCTTGTGTCTCCAGCCCCTGGAGCCAGATGTCACTTTGCACATGGGTTCTGAGCGTGTTGTTGGCTGTCACTGGGTCTGTCCCCAGCCTCTGGAGCCAGATGTCACTTTGCACATGGGTTCTGAGCGTGTTGTTGGCTGTCACTGAGTCTGGCTGCAGCAAAGCGTTGGGTGAGCACTTTGCTGTGCTGTTTGGTGCAGCATGTCCTGCAGGATGGGCTGGAAGAAAACACAAGGATAAAAATGGTTCCTTGGACAAAAACACCAAAACAACCAGCACCATTCTCAGACTAGAGACTAGCATTTTCCTTGGAACTGTATTTGTCCATCTTAGAACAAAATGAGGGCTTTGCTGTTCCTGTGGTCGAGAAGTCTTTTGCCTGGACACTGGCAAATGCTGTAACTATCTCTGGTATTGGAGCACATTTAAACTCCTGTGTGTTCCTGCCATCAAATCCATGCACAGAGGTGTTCTTTTAAAATCCTTAATTCTTTGTGAAGTCGGCCATGGAGTTGCTATGGCAAACTGTGACCTGCCTGGTGTGTAACCTTTGGTCCTGGCAAGGAGCCTGCCAGAGTCGATTGCAGTTCCTTGGGGATGGTTCTACATCTGACCTGCACAACTTAATTGCTTTTTTACTTCTTTCATTTCATATTTGGGGTTAGTTTATGATTTGTTGGTGAGAGGATCACCACTTTATACACAGTCTCTGGGAAAGCTGAGTCTGCAAGTCAAGCTCGTAGCAGTTTTGCAGCTCTGAAGTCCTCGGCTGGTTGAGGATCAGGCCCATGGTGACCACATGACATTGTAGAGGTTGTACATCCTCTAGCCTTTATAGGTGATTCTCCTGTGGTCTGTGGAAGTAATCATCATCATTTAGAGATGTACCAAGTGTCCCTTGCCTTCTCTGGGTGGCTCTGACTGATAAAGCTCACAGCCTTCTCACATTTCCCTTAATCTCTCTGCATTCCTTGTAACAGAGTATTTTGTGCAGAGTTCATCACAGGGTTGGTTAGACACATGGTTTGTTGTGATCAGACCTCAGGCTTCATAGCCTTCCATTATTTCTTTATTTTCCTTTTAGCTGTGTAACTTATGATTAAATCTCATGTTTTCAAGTCCTTTCTAAAACCTTTTGACAGTACTCCTGGGTTGAAGTGCTTCAAGACAATGAGTTTTAAAATGAACATTGTGGGAATCTCATTGTGTTAATTATCCAAACTTTTGTTTTCCTGGGAAATGGAAATTGAGGAAATATAGCCCCAAAACATTAGGATTTGGGGTCTGTGGGCTTGGTTGTGTTCCATATAAAAATTTTATTAATTGGACCTTTGCATCATTTTTTGTTGTGAGCTGCAGGATTTGAAAGATGCTTAAGCTAAATAAAAGATAATATTCGGTGGAACCAGGGAGTGTGTGTCTGTAGCATCTTGTGTGAGCTTTACTGAGTGTGGAAACCTCATCTTCAGTGAAAGCAGTACATGTAAGATCAACTTACATATGTGAGAGTGGCAGCTGTTTTGTTTCTGATGTGGCACTTGGATCTGCTGGCCATTGCAGAGTTCCCCTCTCAACCCTTCAGGATTTGTAGTTATTGCACTTGAACTTTAGCACGTTGAATACTTTCTTACGTTTGGGTTTAGTTTAAGCCAATTTTTGTGTGTGTGTTTGAGAAAGAGCCGGAATCTTGTGCTGAACAATATTATTCTGAGGAGTGGTGTAATTTTTGTTTCATTGCTAGCCACAGCTGCTAATCAGCTCTCTATGGGTTTTTTTAACCCACTAAATTAAAAAACAGTCAAAGTGAAAACACAGTGTAGAGCTGCAGAGTTCTTTCTCAAATATGACTGCTCTGTGAAATGTTTGCCTCCATAAATCATCCATGCTCAGCATTGCTGGCAGAAGGGGATGCTTTAAAGCCATGTCTTGTGCACCTTGCAGTTGGTTCTCCACTTTTCATAGCTTGTCTTTCTGCAGCTGATCACTGCTGTCTGTTTGGGGTTGGGGATTTTTTTTCTCTTCATTGCTACAACAATGTCATTGAAACTGCATTCTCTAGGCTTGTATCTCATAGTTAAAATAGTGTGCTGCGGCTGGCTGTGAAACCAGAGCGGGCTGCTGGGCTCCCTGGGGAGGCAGCTGGCCGGGGCAGGAGTTCAGATGCTCTGTGTTCCCCTCTCCGTTTGCCTGCGAGTGACGAGCCCCTCGGATGAAAGGCACTGCAACAGTAAACACAGCTAATGCAGCAATAATGATAATAAAAATCCTTCCATCAGGTACTTTCCACTGCTCTGACTTCTAACTGGTGGAATTTATTTATGGCTATTTTGGGGTTTAATACCTCTACACAGCAATGCTCCTGCTTGGCGCTGCTTGATGTTGGATGGGCTCCTGGCATTGCCATTTCAAAGGCTCCTTGGCTGGAGAGCAGGTTGCTGCACTGCCAGACAATCCTTCTTTCATTTTTATGGAGTAGTAGTTCTGTTCCTGTAAGGATTTTTTTTCCGCTTGGTTTTTCTTTTTGCTTCTTTGAGGACAGCTATTTCTCTGCGTGTGGTGTTCCTCAAGTTGTTGCCAGCTTTCTGGTTGCAGCCGTTGTCAGAGGGTTTTGACATTCATGTGGGAGGCGTTTCTTGTGTGCCCACTGTGAGAAATGTCTGGGTTTCTGATTTCTGTGTTAGGGGAATGCCAATCATTTTCTAAAGGCATGAAAATGAGATCCAGGGCAAAGAATTGACCTGAAACTTTGCTTGGGACGTCTGATAAAAGCTTGTAGGGTAGGCTGGGTTTTCAGGTGCTCCCCATCCTGCTCCAAGTGTCACTGCAGACCCAACTGAAACAACTGTAGATGACACCTGGTGCTTTTGCAGGAGTCCTAGTGAGAGTGGTGATACCAAGATTATTAGTAAAAGCGTGGCATAACTTGCTTAAGCTGCTTTCTGAAGACAGGCTGAAATCATCCAAAGGCATTAAATTTGCCTCTACTGAATAGAGGTTGCTTTAGGTCCTTGATCTACTCAGAGGAGAACAACAGGTCTTTTGTTCTTCTCCTTGCTCTTATTTATGTAAGAAGTTTGGGAAGGTCCCAGGAGCAGCAGAGTATGAGAAAGAGGAAGGATCTTCTGTCCTACTGTCACCAAAATGATGGTATTGGGAAGGGAGTCTGAGCCAGCTTCACCGTAACTATAAGATGGACTTTTGCTCAAATTTACTGGTGTTCTTTATCATACTTAGTGTTTGAAAATATGGTCTGAAGCTGATCCTGAGGCTGCCTCATGCCCTGACTGTGCTCAGGAGTGTGGATTGAGTTCCTGGGCTTCTGTCCCAGCTGACTTGTTTGCCAAAAGATGGTTAGAGGGTTCCCTTCAGCTTCCTACCTGACCAAAGGGGAGAGTAGTTCTTGCCTTCACCCTGCCCTGAGCACCTTTCTGCACTTGGACAACTTTTTGTGGTAATGAATTAAAAGTGCCTGGATGCAGACAAGCCTGTGTCATACAGTGCTCTGCTGCCCGAGCCCTGTCTGCACAAGACATCCAGGGCAGGCATTTCTCCCTGCTAATGGGGCCCAGGGCTAATAACCAGCAGACTGTCAGGAATGTCCTACTGTGCCAAGAAAAGCCTGCTTGGTTGAAATCGCCTGGTGTCCTATTTTTAGAGGTGAATGTAATCATGCTGTGCTTTCCCCCTGGCTTTGCTTGTGACCACGTTCCTCTGCAATCTCTGCTGAAGAAGGAGCAGCCATGAGGAAGCAGGTTGCTTGAATTGGAGATTTCTTGGTAAAGCTATTAGTCTGGCACATGGGTTTGACAGGCCATACTTGCTGTGGAGATCTGTGCAAACCAGCAGAAGTCTCAGAGAGTGTGCTGGATTTTTCTCTCCTCCTGCCTCACTGTGCCCCATTTGGCCCCAGGAGCCCAACACTGCTAGGAAGGCCAGTAGTGCATGTACAGTGCTCTGTGGGAGTGACCTGCTGCAGTGGTCTTGGAGGATGCTGGTGGGTGGAGGGGTTGAACCCCGATGTGGTGTGTGTCCATGGGGTGGGAACTCAAAGGGGACAGAGTGCTCCTAGCCCTGGAGATGTGTTCTATGTTCTATGAGAGTTAGTGCAGGAAGGAAGGATTCAGGCTCAAACAGTGTCAAACTCGAGTCCTCATTTCAGGCAGTGATTCAGGAGGGACGATACCAATGGGTCATTATGATATGTTTGACCTTGATTGTCTTGGTTGCCTGAAAAGTGTTCTCTAAAACATGTTTAAAATAAACAAGGAATCATACTTTTCTTGGTCTTCTTGAAGATGCTTAAACAACGGTGGGTAACTTCTGCTCAGAGTTTTCTGTAGGTTGTGTCTTTATACCAAGTCACTTTGGTGAAGCAAAAGTATTTCGAGGATTTCAGAGTATGAAAGATGGAGGAATCTTTTTCTCTTTTCCCAGATGGAGTTCGTTGGAGTAAGCCAGCTGTCATTCATCCACGACTTGGGACCAAAGGGCATGTGAGTTATGATTCACAAAGAACAGTCCTTTATAAGTAAATACTGTTCAAATTATTAGCTTTCCTTTCTTGCCAGTAACTAACTGGGGAATATTTTACCATTTGGATGGAAAACAATATTAATATTCACACAGAAATGCTACAACCTTGGGAAACAGCTCTAAGAGCAGGCTGCAAGATGTGGGCTGCAGCTTATGGACTGGCTTGCAGGATTTCTCCCTTTCCTCTGCAACCCGTAGATCCATTTTATCTTGTGCTATAAAGCAAGCCCCTTGCACCTATAGCCAAGCCATGCCACCCATCCTGACCATGTTTGTGTCCTTGCAGAGAAGGGTTCATCATGAAGCGCTCCGGGGGCCATCGCATACCCGGCCTCAACTGCTGCGGCCAAGGGAGGATGTGCTACCGATGGTCCAAAAGGTACTACTGGGCTGGGAAAGGTGGCCATGCTGTGTGCTCCTCAGGCACACACAGAAAAATCCTCAGTTGTCTCCTTTGCCCAAAATATCTGTGAGGAAAATTCAGTTTCAGGTCAAAAGGGTCCGTAGGCTGCTCCTCCTCTCAGCCTCTTATGTTGCAGAAGTTCATAGAAGGGACATGTTGCTCTAGAGGAAAACTGAGATATCCTATAGCCCCAAACTAGCAGAAATGGCAGTAATCTCCCAGTCTATGGCCAGCTTTCCCTGCTGCAGGAGTGCCAGGGGACTCTGTGCCATCATGAGGGGATGCAGCTGGTGACACTGCACTGGACAAATTTCAGCCCGTTTTTCAGAGCTTCTCTTTAATTTATACAGAGGATGTCAATGAATTGAAACAGTATCTGCACTGACAGGAGCACATTCAGCTCTAATGGATCGTGATTTTCCTTTAGAACCTCAAAAAGGGACAGAGAAGTGTTTGACTGGGATTGTATGCAGAGGGGCACCAAATCCCTGACACAGCCTGCTGGGACTGACAGCACATGCATCAATAAATAAGCAAATAACTAATATTTCCCAGAGAAGGTTATGTAAGTGACAGATTGTGGGACATGTCAGGCTGTGAGCAGAGTACCCACTAAGTATGGGGCAGACTGTGGACAGCCTTTTCCCATAATAGCTTTGCTGCAGGCATTGATTTTCTGTACAAGTTCGTTGCACTTAGGTTGAGTGTGTTGTGGCCATGAGGGCTGTGGAAAGGGACGTGG
Organism: Urocolius indicus; assembly: GCA_013401255.1. NCBI lineage: Eukaryota > Metazoa > Chordata > Aves > Coliiformes > Coliidae > Urocolius > Urocolius indicus. The sequence goes on along the minus strand of WBNH01010440.1, from coordinate 1,062,199 downwards.
AAGACAGTGGGTTGATGCTGTGAACAAGCATGGGCAGGACTACTCAGGCATGCAGAGATGCCTGGGATGCCTAGAAATACCCTGTGGGATGTTTGGATCTGGAATTATAGGCCAAACAGGGAGGGAAGGTATCTTGTCGCCAAATGAGAGGTGATGTTGGGATAACTCTTTCAGGACCCTGAAAGGAAAAATCAGACAGGATCTGTTAAGTAGATGAGGAGCTGAGGCTGTTGCTAAAGATACAACATGAACAGATTTCTGCGGCGTTTTTTTGTTGCTTTGTGTGTTTTTGAGTGTGCAGAAGATTGAGGAGAAGGTCTGGTGGTGAGCCCTGTGTGGGACAGAGGGAGCTGGTTACCCCAGCTACGCTGCAGGGGATTAAAAATTAGAAATGCCATTCACAGGAAAAAAATGTGGGTTTTTTTTTCCCCAGAGTTGCCTTCAGGCTACAGAGTATTTATGTAAAACCTGCTGGTCATCTCTCATCACGTGTTTCTAACAGGTTGCCTGTTGCTTGGCAATAAAATTTATCTAAGATGCCTTGTTCATATATTTTGATAGGAGTGAAAGTGATCTTAGCATCATAAGTAATGTTAGAAACGTGAAGTAGCTCCCATGCAAGCTGAAGAAAAACCTAAGGTGGAGCAATCTTTCTGGTTGTACCTTGCCCTGTGCTGGGGCACCTGGCTGGGAGGTTTATGGACAGGGAGATTCTCATTGATTTTGCTAGACAAGGAAACCTAATTTTTCAAAGATTTATTGAAAAAGGAATCATGCAAATAGCTCAAAGTTTCATATTGACTTCAGAGTCCTTACACAGGTTCATGAAATAGGGACTTTTCTGCTCAGGAAGGCCGTACCCTGGACTAGCCTCTGAAAAGTAATTTCAGTCATTACCTGAATGCTCTCCTTTCCCTAAGAAATCATTTGCACTAGTTTTGAAGGAAACACTTTTCCATTTTATTAGCACTTTTTTTACGGCTTATGTTTTGAAGAGAGGGATGGGTGAAATACAGGTTCCCTGGTTGCTGTGCCTGCACAGGTGGCTGGTGGTGAAGGACTCCTTCCTGCTGTACATGAAGCCAGACTCGGGGGCCATTTCCTTTGTCTTGCTGGCGGATAAGGAATTCAACATAAAGATAGGCCAGAGAGAAACAGAAACTAAATACGGGCTGCAGATCGACAATCTCTCTAGGTAAGAAATGCAGACTTTATGTGGAGTCTTTGTAGATTGCTTTTGTCCTTTTTTTCTAAGGAAGAATGGATCCTGCTCTCCAAGAGGGGTGAATGAGGAGTGCTGAGCTGGCTGGCGTAGCTCCCCTCCTGCAGGGCTCAGCACCAGGGCACTGCTGGTGTGCTTATACCTGCTGGGGATTTAGCCTGTCATGCTGATCATTTCCCATGCCTTAATGAGGCATTTGGACCCTCAGGGGCTGTTTGTCCATCCTTGCTGTACTGCTGGAGTCCGGGGGTTTGCGTTGGATTGCACTGTCTGGTTTTGTCTAAGCACTATGTTCTTCTTAACACTACAGGTAGGGATGTGTTCTTCCACACAATTACCAAAAAAACATGCTGTTGGTATAAAGAGATATTTAATATTTTTTATGGTGGCATACAATACAAATTCACCTAATAAAACATGCAGCACTAGCTAGGTCCAGCTCTCCTCCGAGCTAAGCTGATGCTGTTAATTTAAACCCAGGGTGGTTTTATTTTCGTGCTTGGCAATGCAGTACTGTGTTAGTCACTTGGAGCAGCTCAGTGCTGATATGTTCTTCTGCAAACAAATCAACAAAGCAAAGTCCTTCCTATTTGCTGTAATAAAACATAACTGATGCAGGTGCTTTGCCCAACGTCTCCGGACAGCGAGGCGCAGCCCAATTAAACGTGCGCGGCTTCCGCAGCCCGCTCCAGGTGCCCTCTGCTTTACAGGTCGCTGATCCTGAAGTGTAACAGCTACAGACATGCCCAGTGGTGGAGGCAGGGCATAGACGAGTTCATCCGGAAGCACGGCAAGGACTTCCTCACCGAGCACCGCTTCGGCTCCTACGCGGCCGTGCAGGAGAACACGCTGGCCAAGTGGTGAGGGCTGCGGCGAGGCTGCGCCTGCAGGGCTGGGGCCTTCAGCAGCTGCAGGGGTTGAGGATAAGTAGAGAAGTTGCAAAAAACCAAAGCTTTCTTCAGCAGGAATGGAATAGCAGTGCTGGTGATAGGAGTGCTTTGATCCCGTGGTGGCAGCTCTGCACCACAGCTAGTGGCATTCTGAAACCTTGCGTAGGAATTTGCACACGTTGGGTGTTTATTATCGTAATGGTAAAGTGATGGTTCAATAAGAGTTTAAACTAGAGCTGCTCTTCCATCAAGATAGTCCTGGCTTCAATTTTATCCCAGCTTCTGATTCTGGAAATGCTGTTTCCTAAGAGTTTAGGTCTTTAGGCTCTGGGTTATAAGCCCAGGTAACCCAGGTGCTGTTGAAAACATCTGCCTCTCCCTCTCCTCAGCTTCTTCCCAAAGCAGCTGTACTGCAGCCTGTCCTGCCCATGCTTTTCTGTGAGGGATGGACACATCTTACATGTTTTGAAATGCCAGATATGTCTTGCTCACCACATTTGCGAGGCTGGTTGTCATGCTATGAGGTAGCATTGCCTTTCCAGGCACCATGGATGGGTTGAGGTGCAGATGTCTCTCACTAGGTTGAAGAGCAGCATCAGATTCAGGCCTTGCAGATGGGCTTTGCAAATTTGGGTGTAGCCTAAGGGTGACTGGGCTTTGTGCACACAGCAGTCCCACCTTAAATCCATAATGTAACCTGATTGCACTAGCTCACTCCCAGAAGCACCTCAAGAAATTGGTTCTAGCTGGAAGCAAATCCTCACAGTGCTCTTGCTGCAGCCTCTGCCTTGGAGCAACTGCTGCCCAAATATTTTCCATAAATCCAAGCAAACACCCCTTTGCCATCCTCTCCTTAGAGCCGAGCCTAGCTCACGTTAAGCAAAGCCCAAGAATATTCTGTGTGCTTGGTAGAAGTACCAAGTGGCACATAATAATCTCTTATTGTGCTGTTTCAATTAACTACTAACAGCAGCATGACATTTTCCCTGTGTGTCGTCCTAATTCCTGAAATCAGGCTTGTGTTTGTTTTCGAGAAGAGAACACAAATGTCAGTAATGCAGAACCCCCTCAGTCTTTGTTAAATGAAAGAGGGGACCTTGGGAGACTTAGATGTGTGCACTGTGTTTGCTTTTACAGGTATGTAAATGCTAAGTGGTACTTTGAAGATGTTGCAAACGCCATGGAAGCCGCTAAGGAGGAGATTTTCATCACAGATTGGTGGTTGGTACTTGCGTGTTTGGCTGTCGATGAGGCATCTCTCTCGGGACGTTCCTGACAATGCGGCACTGTTGGGAGGCCCTACAGTATGGCAGCTAGCCCTGTGGCCAGATGGTTTGGCAGCACACCCAAACATCTCCTTGTGTTAGATTCAAAGGCCTTTTCAGGAGGGTTGGCAGCAAAAGCACATGCCTGAAATCAACAGCTTGGTTGTCTCCTTCCAAGGAAGGGCCTGAAGTGACATGAAGGCAGCACCTGAACTGCAAATGTCATGGCTGGTGTTGCTCATCTGGAGTGTAAATTGCTGCAAGCCCAAGAGTCGTGATTGTCTTTGGGTGTGTAAGGGAACATGGGCACCCAGAAACCTCCAAGAGTGCTCTTACCATGGGATCCTCCTTTCAGATCCTCCTTTCAGCTCCTCCTCACTGTTTTGGGAGGCCTCATGCCAGCAATGAGAGCATCTTGAGGGGGTATAATTTTGCTCTGCTCTGCTCTTAAATGGGCCAGACAATGGAGCAGGGGGAGTGTTGTCACCCCCTCCAAGCTGTGTGGCTGCCAAAGGACCTGGCTCTGCCTACTTCTTAATGAGTAATTCATTATGTATATGCAGTGTTCTGGTTCCTGTTTGAGGCAGAAAAAGGGATGCTCACACAGACTGTGGGCAGAGTTACTTGGCTGGGTGATGGCTGTGGCTGCCAGGGTCTTGCCTCTGCAGAGCTTAATCTGGCTGAACCAGCCTGGACCCTTGGGACAGCAGGGCAGGCTCAGATGTCCTCCTTAACCTCAGGCATTTCTCTGTGCTCCTCTTTCTCCATCTGTAAAGTTAACCTCTTGCTTTGAATGCACTGACCACAGGAATGGGGAGAATTAGTTCTCAGGTGGCAATTATTACGAGAAAGCTAAATACCATGTTAATATTTACTGAGGTAAACCCATTTCCTAACTTGAGCATAGTTAAACCAAATGCTCCTGGATCTCTACCTGTAACATCAGGTAGCAATGCAACAGCATCACGTTTCAGACCTCTTGTCTCTTAATTAATGTTTTATTCATACAGTTGTCAATGTATCTGGGAATTCCAACACTTGTCAAATGCATGTTTTTAGGATATAGCCATGTACTGTATCCAAGCACGAGTTCCCACTGCCAAGTACGAAAGTAAAGGAACAAAATTCTGTCCCCTTCTTTGCAGGAGTTAGATGAGATTGGTTAATTATTCCTTGTAATCCTTAAAGCTGTGAATCAATAAAATGTCCTGTTGAGAGATCATACTGCTTTGTCATTAGGCAGCAAGGAGAATTCAGCACAAATGTATGCTGCTCAGCCTGAGTGCCAGGAGAACTGAAATCCCACTTCTATTTATTTTTTGTGTCTACACATTTCTTTCAATTCTACCATGGGGGTTTCTGTTGTTGTCTTTCTTTCATAGACAGAGTCCAAGTTTCCCCTTTTACACATCACTGTTAAACTTGGTCTCATGGGCTGCTGAATAATACTAAGATGAATGTGCTGGAAACGTCCCCTGCCCTCTGCATTGCTCTGTTATTGAAAGACAAAGAGCATGACACTGGAGAATGCCTCGCTCCGGGACACGAGCCTTCACAACCTCTTTGTATAAACCTTGATTTCTTTGCTTCCCAAGATGATTATGTAGGGCCAGTGCTTTGTTTGCAGACTTAAATATGCTGTGTGTTTTCCATCCCTTTATTTTCTTAGGCTGAGCCCAGAGATCTTCATGAAGCGGCCCGTTGTGGAGGGCAATCGCTGGCGGCTGGACTGCATCCTCAAGCGGAAGGCAGTAAGTGAGCTCCAGCTGCAGCCTTTGCCCTGCAGGAAAACCCTGTGCCCACCCAGTTACAGGGCAGAGTGGGACCAGAGCATTTTCACTGTTTATTTTAGTAGGGATGAGAGACAAAGCTGGCCCTGCCCTGCTTCAGATGGCTTCGGAAAGCTACAGTGTTTTGATTTGCTCCCCCCATTTGGGTTTGGAAGAGCTCAGAAGCAGAAGGGTAGATCCTCTGATTTCCCCTTAGAGTCCTCACATTTGAGTCATTTCAGCTTTGCTGGTGAGGTCAAGGAGCAGTTGCTGTCCGCTGCTTTCCTGTGGCAGATGTAATTTAGAGGTATGGGAAGAGCTAAGCACTTTGTAGTGGCTCTCGGTGGGTGGTTTGTACATTACTGTGTTGTGCAGATCCTGACTGTCATTACTATGTGTTGTGTTGTCTGCTGCAGCTTTCAGAGCTGAAGTTGTGAATGATATCATCAATCTGCCAAAAAAATCATAATGCCTTTAGGAAAAGTCATATGTGGTCTCACCCAGAGGTTCATGCTATCTCACAAGAGCCTCATTGGGCTTTCCCTATTTCATACGTTGCATAGATTCTTACTGCAACTGAACACCGAAGAACTGATGTCCTTGCTGCTCACCCAGCATTACTTGTTGCAGTAAATAAGTGCCTTTTGACATTAAACATCTTCCTAGTGGCCCCCAGCCCCATTATCACTGGTAGAGCCCTACTTGCCCTCATTCTGCCTGGGCCACGGTGCCCAAAGCTCTTCGTGCTATAGCCCTTTTGCAGCTACTGTTGTTGATGATAATAAATGTTAGTGCTGTGTACAAGAAAAGCCAAAGCCAGAAAGGTTTTTAGGTTTTCTTCTTACTATTTTTATTTCCAAAGATAATTTACAGATTAAAAAAGGCGTTTTTTGTAGCTGGCTCTAACTACTGATATGTCTCCTGGTTTTCCTTGTTCCTACACTTTCTGTATTATCATGGCTCTTGTGGCGTCTAAGAGCATCAGCTGTGTCCTCCTTGCCTGTCCTTTCTCAAGTGGAGGCTCTGGTTGTGATGGTTCTGGTGCATTGCTGTGGGAAAAGGGCTTCAGCAAATCATGAAAACAAAAAAAAAGTGTAGAAGCACAAGCAGCATCATGTTCTCCAGAGCTGGACTGTGGTGTTCAACTTGTTTACAAGGCAATGATAAACACAAGTCGAGGACTTGGACTCCTGTTTGCATTGCCATGTTATCTGAGTTAATGAGTGCTCATGTTCAGTAAGCAAATGCTGCATAAACTTGATAAGGCTTTTTTATCCCCCTCTCTTTTAATTTCTGCTTCTCTGCTGTTCCTCCTGAACAGAAGAGCTCGGGCCTGCTGTTGACCTGCTGCCTTTCCTTGCACTCCTGGGCAGGGTTCCCGAGCAGGACTCTGCTGTTGCATGCTCTTCTGTCTTGTGCAGCCCTTAGATATCTAAGCAAGCAACGGCTATCTCTATTTCTCTTTAAGCATTTTCTTCTCAGAAAACAGTTTATTTTGTTGCTAGTTGTACTCTGCTTTCCAGTAACATGTCTGGACCCAGACTATAGAGAAGATGTTTGATGGAGCCAAGCGAGGCAGACAGAGAAACTGAGCATGAACTGTTTACGAAAGTGCAATGTACTTCAATTGTTCACCCAGCCTGTCGTAACACCAGGGCTAGAAATAGTAGTTTGCCCTATGTGAATCAGGAAGGGAAGCACAGTCAGGCAGTCTCTTGAACTCGTGGTGTGGTAGCAGGGCAGGAGTCCAGGTGAACGTGCTGAACTCTGTCCCCCATCCAAACCAGTTGTCATCACAGGCCTCAGCCCTCTGCATGCCTGGAAAAAAAAATAGAGGTTTTTATGTCTGATTGTTGTTGATTTTCTGGCAAAGGAAACGTGGCCATGGGGCATCCTCACTGAATTGAAGAATTTCGGCACCATCCTTTGAGCACTGCGCTTTGTACTCCAGGAGCTTGTTCAGCTCCACCAGCAGAAAGAACTTGTATGCTGGTATTGAGTTGCTTGCATCTGCTTTAGGAGAGGGATGTCTGTATGACCACACTGATCTTGTTGTCCTGCAGAGTATTGTAGGCAAACCCCAGGGCAACACAAAGCAGCAGCAAACTCAACTCGAGTGGTTGTGTGCAACACGGTTACATGTGGAGTGAATCGTGTTTGTCAAATCTTACCTCAGGATGTTTAAAAGGGGCTACTGTCACAATGACCTGTTGTTTGGCTTTGGCCTCACTCAGCTCTTCAGAAATGCAGGTACTGAGCCCTTCTCTGGAAGCTGAAGAGCTTTCCTGAGCTGTGTGGGGTCACCAGGGCAGATCTGGAAGAGCATAATCAAGAACAGATAATCTCAGCATGCATTTCTGTCTGCAGGCACAGCGTGCTTACTGCCTTGCTTCAGGAATAGGCTCTATCCATTGACACACCTGCATCCCTTGTTTCTTTTTATTTCTGACAGCAACAAGGAGTGAGAATTTTTGTTATGCTGTACAAAGAGGTGGAGCTTGCCCTAGGGATCAACAGTGAATACAGCAAGCGGACGCTCATGCGCCTCCATCCAAACATTAAGGTAACTGTGCCCTGGGCAGCCTTCCTTTGTTCTCCATAGCCAGTGCTGACCCTCTGTACTGAGGTGTGAACTGGAAGAACAGCAGTTCCCACCATTGCAGTGGGAATAGTCTGAGAACATGAGAATTGCCCGTGCAGTGATTACCACATCTGGAAACTTCATTTCTTTAGGTTATAATTGAGCATAAAATTGCTTAGTTTAGACTTACCAAAGCAACCATTCATCTAATTCACAAGAAACATACTTCCTGTGACAAGTTAATGGGGTTGCATCAAATAGAAAACGATGATTGGAGAACGCTTTGTCATTTCAGCAGTTCTGTTCAAACGTAGATGAGGAGAGTTAACACTGGATGTTTGTGTTCCAATGGCGAATGAACAGCATTGTGCTGTCCTGTGCTTTTACACTACTGCTCTGCCACTGAGCAGAAAAGAAGTTGTGCTGGATGAACTAGTAGATAAAGCTTGAAATTAGAGACATGGACATTTTAAGGAGCAATAAGATAGATGTTATACATGAGAGGAAGTAACAAACTGCTAGAATAATAGATTTATTGCACTGGGTCAGTTGTCACAGTGAAGGAGAGCGTCCATTCACCATCTTTGCAGCAAGACTAGAAGGTGTGACACGTCCATGCTGGTTGTGCAACAGGTTTGGGGAGCAGCCAGCTGCATCTGTAGCTCTTCCTCCAGGAAACTGTTCTAATGACTCTGCTCTAGAATTAAAGAATAAAACTATGTGCTATATGCTTAGACACAGAAGTTACTTTTCCATAAACACATGTCAAAAAAACATCTCATAAACAAATGCTGAACAACTTGCTGGTTTTAAGTGAGGTAAAAACCCACCAGCTTTTCACTCAACAGCTTGTTTCACTTCCGTAGCGGCAACAACCGAAGGAGTGAGTCAGTTCACCAATATGTTGTGTTGCTTTAGAGCAGGCTCTGTGTTTGAAAGCTCAGCTATCATAACTCTACTGAAAGCATGATTTTATTTGTTGGAACAGTTTCCTTGACTGTCTTCTTATGAACACTGTTGTAAGTGTGACCTGTCCCAATATCAGTAACAGTTGGTGCTCGGCAGTCCCCGCGTTGTGGGGAAGCACCTTGGAGCCAGCTTGGGGGAATTCGTGTCACTTCAGTAGTCACAGCAGTCTGCATGGAGGCATCTTCTAAAACCTCCAGCGCTTCCCCATTGTCCTGAGCAGCCCAAAACTAAGACTGGGCAGCTCTCTGGCTGGAGGGCTGCATGCTGGGCCATGACACTGAGCTGGAGTGCTGGTTTTCTCCCCAGGTGATGAGACACCCAGACCACGTGTCCTCCTCCGTGTACCTCTGGGCCCACCATGAGAAGCTGGTCATCGTTGACCAGTCGGTGGCATTCATGGGTGGCATCGACTTGGCATACGGGCGGTGGGATGACGACGAGCACCGCCTGACCGACGTGGGCAGCGTCAAGCGTGTGCCAGCACTGAAGACCGCCTCAGCCCCCAACCTGGCAGTAAGTCAGCTTGCCTCAGCTGGTAGCCACACTCAGCAGCCACACAGTGGGGACAAACGAGCTTTGGAGTACAGAGTTGGATTTAGGAGGTTTGAAGAGGAGGAATGGGAAGGAGGAGCTATCTGAGCATTGAATAACTCTTCTGGGCTGGATCCTGAGCAGCCCTTGCTAGGGCACGCAGGCAGAGAGCTGGGCTTCCCCTGCAGCTTGGAGCAGCAGTCACAGAATAGTTTCTTAATAGAAATACACAGTAGGCACTTGCAGAGTGCTCGCAGCTTCTGGATACTTGGGCCCTGGATACTTGGGCCCTCGTCAGGTGCCTTGCTTGCTGACCTTTCTGCTAATCTGGGTCTGTATGCAATTGTGTGTATCTCCAGATTTAGAGAGGTCTGTGTTTATGAGAATTTCGAGGGCAGTAATAATCTAGAGTAAACTTGTGGAACCAAATACTGCTGGTATTACTGGGTTTTCTTCTCAAGTGCTTCCTCGGTAGAGACTCTCCCTCAAAACAACTCCAGTTTCCCACCAAAGCGTGTCATTGTCACAGAGCAAAATTTGGCTTCTGGTTGTTTCTGAGCGTGATAATCTATAATTAAAGGGGAACCTGTCCATAAATCATCTGCATCAGCATCTTGTGTCTTTTAGTCTGCAGCAGAATCATCTGAACATGTCCACCTGCAACCTCAAGCTCCGTCCCCAGAAAGCCACTTGTTCCAGAGAAACTCCGACGATGCCCCAGACACATCAAAAATGAAAGGAGTAGGAAAGCCCAAAAAGTTCTCAAGGTTCAGTATTTACAAGCACCTCCATAAGCACGGCATGCACCACGCTGACAGCGTCAGCAGCATAGACAGCGAATCAAGTAAGTCATGTTCTGCAGCTAAACAACATACATAAAGCGTGCGTGGAGGAGGGTGGGTGGGTGGGTGTTCGTACAGGGCCACAGAATGTCTAGGGTAATGTGTTCTGTGTTAGGAAGGAAAGATGGCGAGTTCCTTAAATGTCAGAACAGTGTGTGTAGTCAGTGTGTAGACTTGTGTCACTGCAAAATCTGCAAGAGGAGTTTGAAGTGGATTTGCACGTAGTGAACTGGCGGTTGTCATCACCCATCAGGTGACGTGGTACAGTGGACATGGTACCTGATGTTTACCTGATTGTTAAGATCTTTTTGTTCCTGCAAGGGAGAACTGAGTCTTTCCTTTCCGATTTCTATTTATTATAAGAAGTTGAACAGTTTCTGAATGTGATTATCCCTTCTCACACACTAGTGTCACCTAGATTTAAATCAGTTCACTTAAATGGAAATGTCTCAATTTACCCATTTATTAGAGAGGAGAGAATGTTCAACAGCTGAAGGTTTGAATGCAGCTTTGAATTCTTCACATGACAAAACAAAACAAAAAAAAGAACCAAACAAAACCAAACCAACCAAAGCTAAAATTACAAGGAACAGTTTGATGTTTGTTCTAGCATGGAGTCCTCCCTGAAGTGCTCAGCCCCTGAAGCTGTATATTGCTTAATGGGAACTTATTTGAGTTCCATCACTCCCAGCAGATCTTACTCCTGCCTCTGGCCAGGGGAAGCCGTGGTGGAGCATCATTTGCATTGGTTGCAGTCAGCTCAGGACACAGCTATGGCTTTGCTACTTCAACACAACTGTTTGGTTTAAAACCAGCTGGGTCTTGAATTTGGTTCCTTGCCTGTTGATCACTTGTAGTTTCAGCGAGTTGCTTTCTCATTTGAGCTCCTGTCACATAAAGTGCCTGCAGAGAGGATCAGGCATCAGTGTAGCAGAAGTGGATGTACACTTCTGCCATGAATAGAGCATCTTGACTTTCTGCAGGTTACTGTAACCCCACTAGAAGTCAACCGAATATAATCCAGAGTTTAAAGCCCCATCTGAAAATGTTCCATCACCACAGTGCATCGAAGCAGGGGCTCGCTGAGCCTCAGGAGGGTAAGTGGAGGAAGGCAGAGGTGCAGACCCCTTCAGGCTTTAGCTACCCTTTTGTTTTGTTTTGCTTCATAACTATGGTGAGAGTTAGGCTGGGTGCCCAGATCAGCCTTGCTGCTGCTTGTTCTCCCAGCATCCTTAACACCCTCCGAGGGCATCCTGGCAGAAGAGCCCTCTCCAGAAGTTACAAAAACTGCAGCACAAATAAGGAATAATTTTTAAAAACACATCAAAACAACAACAAAAACCCCAATCAAATGTGCTGTGATGACAGCGGGGAACAACTGAGGAAATGGCTCTGATTCTGGTACGTGATGATTTCAGCAGCTCTCATTCTGTAACAGGAGGGGCTTGTTACTGGAATTAGGAACTTCTGCACTGGCTATTTTAAAGTAAGCCTGATGCAGGAAGACATGCAAACAGAGAGAAGAAACAGCAGTCACTGCTGCCAGACCTGCATTTGGATGAAGACTTGAGCCCTCCCTTTTGCCACCTATAAATCACTGAAAGCATAACTCAGTTGAGAAATGAATTGGGTGGCTATGAGATCTGAGCTGTGCTGGTCTCTGGACTGATTTTAAAGGGCCTGTTTCAGAATGTTACCTCATCAAGATACCTTTGAGTTCCATAAGCAATTCCCCAGCTCCTCCTGGACCCTCACTGCAGACTCCGGCTTCCCCAGGCAGCTCTGCTGCATGGCATTTTCAGCATGGCTTGGCTCAGCTCGCCTCAGCGAGGTTGCAGCAGCACTGGCAGGGCTTGCTCCATGCAAAATGGCCTTATTGCACCGCTGCTGATGTGTATTTTGTTGACTGTTGGAAGGGGAGGGGTTTGTGCTAAGGAGTTCTCATGGTTGCCCAGTGATGTGGCTGGGTTAGGAGAAGGTGTCTGCTGTTGGCATGTTACTGTGAGATTATCACAGCAGGAGTTGGGGCCATAGATGGAGGCTACTGCCAGGGTCAGGAAATAGGTCTGTGTTTATGGTCTAGGCCAACAATTTTGGGTTTCCTGGGAGAAAGGAAAGAGTTCACTTAGCACTCAAAATATAGAACTAGAAAAGAGATCCTGTTAGGAAGAAACATCCCTGCCTCCAACATTTGAGACCGTTTAATCACCAGCAATTTGGAATGCAGGATGCATTTGTTCAAAGTGGAGAACCATATCAAAGGACAACACTGTTATTTGCAAGAACAAACAAATGAAACCCACAATACTTATTGAGCAAACATGAGCTTTTTAATGATCTCATTCTGGTTAATAAAGACTGTCTTTTGTTAGAGGAGATACACCCTGCTAGAGAGGCAAAATCATAAAACCTCCAGCCAGAGAAGCTGGAAGTAGTTGATTAGTATTGTAGAACATATTCAGTAGATGATGTGTGTGATGTTCCTGTACATGTATCCACTACAGGCAGTGTCATAGCTGGGAGTGCCACGTGGTGACATTTAGGTGTCATAGGACTGGAAAGACAAATGGTTATAGGGTGATTTGTTTTCAGTCTGATGTAGAAAGAATTCAGCATCCATGTTTAGTTTCCATACCAGGCTCCTGGATGTTACCTGCCCTGATTGTATAACAAATGTTAAAATAGGAAAGAGAAAATACTGATGGGCATTCTTTGAAAGCAAGAACAAGACTAGGGAGAAAACAGCTTCAGGCAGCTGAGATGGGCAAGTCCCACCACTGCCTTTCCGTGGCAGTGAGTGTTTGGCCAGCATGTGCCGTGGGCAGACCTGACACTGGTGTTTCACACTTGTTTGCTTCTGACAGATGAAGGATCCATCCGCAGCTTGAAGACAGGTGTTGGTGAGCTGCTTGGGGAAACCAGGTTCTGGCATGGGAAAGACTATTGCAACTTTGTCTTTAAAGACTGGGTTCAACTGGATAAACCTTTTGCTGGTAAGTGCCTTTGCACTCTGCAAGTGATCGCATTTCTCCAGACCCTCTTCTGCATCTTTTCAGTCTCAATTTGTACTTTTTTCCTGCTTCTGAGCCAGAGATTATGAGAATATTTTGATTTGCCTGCTAGGAGGAAGCAGCAAAATTCCCTGTGAAAGTTCTAGGGCCAATTATGCTGTTACAGTCCTGTTACACTGTGGGCACTGTGGCACAATAAGTCTAAATTCATCTGCATGGGCCTCAGTGCCGTGTCCCAAACACTTGTGTTTGAGGAGGGGTTTTCCACGTACATGTCCTTTGTCTGAGGAGGTCCAAACGTGCTTTTCCTGTCCCACAGACTTCATTGACAGATACACCACGCCCAGGATGCCCTGGCATGACATCGGCTCCGTGGTGCATGGCAGGGCAGCGCGGGATGTCGCCCGGCACTTCATCCAGCGCTGGAACTTCACCAAGGTGGGATGGGGGCACGGGAGGAGATGCAGCCCCCTTCCTAGGCATGCATGCTATTAGATTTTGTGTTATTCTGCTCTGTTGGAATCAATTTGAGGGGTTTTAATTTTGTTTTTTTCCCCCTGACCAGATTATGAAGCCCAAATACCGATCCCTGTCCTACCCGTTCCTGTTGCCAAAATCTCAGCAAACTGCGAATGAATTGAAGTATCAGGTGCCTGAGGCTGTTCGTGCCACAGTCCAGGTGGGTAATGATGGTCTCCTGCTCACCTACTCCAAAGAGAGCTTGTTTTGTAACTTTCCAGTAGAAAACGTCAATCAGTGCCTGACAGACCCTCTGCACAACTTGAAAGTATAAAATGGGAAACTCTGATTTTGTTTAATTCAGCACAGATGCTCAGATCCTCAAGTACTATAAAATAATGCAGCTCTTTCAATAGAGAGACCTGAATTTCTGTGTCTGAGGTATAAGCAGACCAGGCTGTGTGCAGTACTCAAGGTGTGGGAACACCGTGGCTCTCTATTCTGTGTCATTTTTTCTGTTTTGTTTTCTGCTGCTGCTCTTCTTCTGCCTAAGGTTTGTGTTTTGGGAAGGCCTGGTGGGTTGGAGTTGCCCGCTGAGTATTTATCCCAGCTGTTCGAGCAGTCCAGCAGGCCCCCGACGCCTTGCTCAGACGGGCAGTGGTCAGCTGAAGCTCAGGGAGTCTCAGGGCTGTTGCTTTCTGCATTGAGCTTCATCTGTAGTTTATTATGCAGCTGCTCAGCCCTGTGGGTCCTCTGCAGTTCTGCACAGCAGCCCTTGGCCTCGCTGTGACAATCATCCTCAGAGTCGTAATTGCCAAGATACCTGTATTTAAATCCCTGTTGGCTGCATTGAGTGAACACTGCTGCTTCCCAGCAGAAACATGGACTTGTTGAAGAGCACCAAAGTCAAAAGAGTTGTGCTGAAGCAGCAAAACAATTGTGATTCTTTGTGGATGAAAGATGTATGCAATAACTGATTAGACCCAAACCAGGAAAAAATGCATGCCTTGGCTCTTGGTAAGGCGGGATCCACCCCGATGACAGCAACACTTGGGGAAGTTTAGTGTAATGAAACCCATTCTTCTGGGTTTGTGTCTTGCCAGGGCATTATCTGCTCCTCCCCACGTGGTGTGGGGGATGGCCAGCATGGGGATCTTATCATGGATCCCGGGTGGTTTATATCAGCCTCTAAAACAATGCTCTGAGCTCACTGAGAAATTGTCTTGCCTCAGGCCCTGTCATGCTTCCCTGTGGCTGTCAATGCCTTCCCAGCTGCAGCTGTGACATCAGCTTTTTGGGAAGTGTTGTGGTCCAGGTGAGGGGGCTTGTGTCCCCTGAGTGCATTCCAACTGCAAGATAAGCCTCAACTTCTAGATCACGGGGTTTGCTGTAGCAAAAAAGTTAAGCTCTGCTGATTACAGAACTGGAAGCAGTTCCCCAAGAAGAAACTAAACTGAGCTCAGTCGAGGTCCAGCTTTCCATCAGTTCATCCTGCAGAGCTGCTGGCTCAGGGCATCAGCACATGGAGAGGAGGCTGAAGCTCAGACAGTGACTGCTGAATGCCATGTACATGGATGCTGGATGGTGGGTGAGCTGTCTGGAAACTGGCCGTGTCACAGCATTGTTGGGGCATTGCAACTAAGTGCTGCATTCCAGGAAATGGAGAGCTGTTCTCAGTGATGCCATAGACAGCAAAAAGAAGGGAGGTTTGTCCTATAAATTATTCATTTGAAATTGCCTTGCTCATTTCTAATGTATGTCAAATTGCAGCTTTTGGAGACCTGTCAAGTTTGCCCAACCCTGTATATAGCCAGAGAAATGAAACAATGTGATATTAGGCTGAAAGCTCGTTGCCCTGCAACGTACCAACCTTCCTGGTATGAGGGGGAAGAGCATCTGCAGCACCAGGCACGGTGAAAGCTGTGAGGGTGGCTGCTCTGTACAGGCTGATGCACCCTGCCTGGATGCAAGGCCCTTGGCCTTGGGATGCAGGCAGCTGGGTTCTGGTCTCTGGATGATCTCCTTGAGCTCCAAGGCAGAGGTTTGCATGCACATGCTGTAATTTTGGCTGTCTCCTCCACAATGCTCACACTGGCCTGGTTTGCATTGATCTCTGAACAGCACAAGTGCCCTGAGCATCTCTGAAGTCCCAGCAACAGGTCGTGGCTTCTCCTTCCCTGCAGTCACAGGAATATCAGCCTCTTGCCTGTCCAATATATTAGTTTCAGGCCAGAAATACGCAGATACTCTGAAGTCTTTTGCCAGCTTTTTTAATCTAGAAAAGCTAGAGGAATATTGTTCTTCTTGATATTGAATCCTTTGGCTGGCTAACAGCCAAAATCATGTTGTCCCTATTTTGGTTCTGTTCAGGGACTTTATAGGCAGAAGTTACAGCCCCAAGTTAAAATCCAGCATCCAGTGGCTGTCCTGGGCTCTGGGGTGATTGAGGAAAGCCTGGTTGCCAGTTCTCTTGTTTCTGAGCTTGTTTGCAAATCTGTCTTCAATTGTGAGCAGATCAGAGGAAGGGCAAACACAAAGGGTCTGTGGGGATTGTAGTGTTGCTGCAAGCCTGAGCCACTGACCTTGTCAGCAACAGATTTTAACCTCATTGTACCATCTGGCTTTGCTCTCCTTTGTCAGGGAGGAGCAGGAGTGTTTTTGGAAGGGTGGGGAGAGCAGGAGAGGTGCTGGCAAGGGCTTTGCCCTGAGCAGGAAGGCTGAATGCAGTGGAGGTGTAGCCTGGGCAGGGGGAAAGGAGCCTCCTGGCTCCATGGGTTAGTCAGACGTGGACTCTCCTCCTCTCATGTTTGAACTTCTGGGCTTTGCTCGCAACAGCCATGTGACTGCACAGGGACTTTTGCAAGAGTCCAACAGCCATCTGCCACAGGCAGTGCCAGGGTTTCTTTCCATCTCTCTGTTTCCATTCCAGAGTTTGCAGTTATCAGCCAAAGCCAGTGCTGCAAAAGATGTGACATGGTGAGGCAATACCCAGCTCCTGACGTAAATGCAGTGACAATGTAATGCTCTGCCAGCGACTAATGCCGTTACCTCTTTGAAGTCTGTGTGAGAGCTTGCATTGTTCAGCATTTAGGCACTAGCCCACAGATTTATTACTGTTGTATCAGAGAAGTTAAAGGGATGACAAGCCCAGCACAGCAGTGCTATTGAGAGGCTTGAGGGAGACAAGAGGAAGGAGCCTGCAGACACAAACTCTGGTTGGCAGAGGTCATGCTGCCTTTTCTCCCTAAGAAAACAGGTTGGGGTTTGAGCCAGCTCACTTGAAACACCTTGACAGGAGAGGGGAGATGTCCAGAAGTGCAAGATGAAATATCAATGATAAGGGGAGGCCAGTGCAGGAAACTTCAAAGTGTGTGTTTGTCTTTGAGTGCCACATGCCCCACTTTGTTCCCTCAGGAAGTGTGCTGCATTCACACGATGCTGCTGGTGCTGGCCACAGAGCTGTGGCTGTGGAGCTTTGCTGGGATCCAGGTTAGAAATAGCTCTGTTTTGAAGAAGTCCAAACTGTTCTGCCACCCCAGCCAGCATGTTCTGACACCTCTTCTTCCCTCTGCCCGTGGGTTTTGAGTTGTACCTTCTGTAAGCTCTTTGGGTGATGCTGAAGCAGCTTTTTGAGACGAGCCATGATACGTTGTTCTGGGGTGAAGGCAGAGGGATGCTGATGCTGTGACAGCAGGCAGTCTGGAGCTGGGCTGTCAGTGTGGGGAGGGGTACAGAGGAGGTCAGGCAAGGACAGGGGGATGACGCACTGGGAAGCCATGGTGCTGGGAAGAGAAAAGCCTGAGTGATGATAGTGCCGTGGCAGGCAATGTCCCTGCTTTGGACTAAACTTGTCTCCCACCAGTGAAGTTGCCTTTCAATGCAAGGGGCTTTGGTGCTATCAAGCTTCCAATTCAGAAAAGGACATTCATTCCTGACCCCCAGCAGTTTCAGCCATTGCTGCTGTAAATAAGGATGTGGAAGTTCGTTTATTCAGTGCAGGGCTCAGCAACCTGTCTTGAAAAGAGAAGCAGCTCTATGCAATATGGATACAGTTAACTAGCAAAAAAGAATCAATTGTCAGTACTTTGTACACTAGGGAGCTACAATCTGAAAGACAGTTCCAGGCTGTGTTTCCTGGAGATCCCCAGCCCACAGCAGACTCATGGTCAGAGTATCAGGGATGTCAGGAGGATGGGGAGAGTAATATGGAGCAAAGCAGAAGCTGGACACAGAGAATTAAAAGAAATCCATGAGAGGGATTTCCAGGGAAAAATGTTGTTGAGCCCTGAAAGAGATCAGGATTTTGCACATACTGACACACACAGTTCTCAGATCCTAAGCATTTGGATCTTGTCCTGAGTGTGACTGGCCCTGGGTCCTGGTATAATGGCTGCACTGAGATATTTTAAGGCTTGTTTCAGTGGTTTTGTCTTGACGATATTTAAAGACAGAGGCTAATCACCAGTAATGTTTTTTTCCCCTGAGCATGTGCTCTGGCAACACTTAATTAAAAAGGGCATTTCCATCTAGGAAAATGTCACTTGGGGCAGAGTGTGGTCACTTCTTGACTGGAAGCAGAGGAGTGAGAGATGCTTCAGCATCACTGCCTGCCCCAGGGTCAGCTCAGTGGGGCCGAAAGCATGAACAAAGGTTGATTCTCAGATGGCTTTGGCTGTCTTGCACAAGAACTGCAGGAGGCAGGGGCAGAACATGCCCCAGAGGTCTCACAGTATCTGCTTTAAAAGTGGATTTCCAGTCAGAGCTAATAAATAAGTGTGTGCAGCTGGACTGCTACAAATTTCAAAGACCATATCATCACAAATCGGATGGCTTGTGCAAGAATTTGGCAGGAGGAATAAATGACCTTGAGTGCTCAGGGCAGAGACATGGCCTGTGTTACCAGACTGTCTGTGTCATTCTCTGCTGCCTGTTTGTGGGAAGAACACATTGGTTACCCCAGCTGGAGACCAGCTTTCAATCCTGCAAGAGGGGACAGCACCCGCTGTGTGTGCACCCCGAAAGCTTGGCAATTCCAGGGGTTTTAAAAGCAGTTGATCAGACCTTAAGCAAGAGTGGAACTTCTGTGCTGCTTCTGTCACATCTAAGACAGCTGAGGTGAGAGAGGTAATGCAGCACCAGCACAGGACACTTATGGTTTGAATCCAAACAGGATTAAGCATTGGTACTCCTTACTACAAATGGTGAATGCTGCACTTCATTACCTTATTTAGCAAAACCCTGACAGGCAAACCATGCAAGGGATGAGCATTGCCCCAAATGGTTGTGTTGCCATCCCAGAGGGGAGCGAGCTGAAGGTGTTGGCCTCTTTCCTGCAGGTGATCCGCTCTGCTGCTGACTGGTCGGCCGGCATCAAGTACCACGAGGAGTCCATCCACAGCGCCTACGTCAGCGTCATCCAGAACAGCAAGCACTACATCTACATCGAAGTGAGTGCCACTGAGGGGCCTGGTGCTCGGCATGGCTCGCAGCCATCAGGAGGGTAATTCTGCTTCATAGGGGGTTGCTCTTGATTTGGCAAGAGTTTAGACACATGTGGATGTTAATGCAGCAATTGGGGCTGTTTGTGTTGACTTCAGTGGTCCTTGAACCAGACTGATGGGTATGTACCCTGACAGTCTTCAGGGTGAAAAAAGGTAGACTTCTCCTTCATAAGCATCTTAGCAAAATTGCCAGCAACTCTCACAGCCTGTGCAATAGTCTACTTGTCCCCTTCATAGCTTTGCAATGGCCCTGTGCATGCCCAATCCTCCCACTCCCAGGGCTGTCCTTGCACCCCTACGGTCTGGAGCAGCAGGAATCTCCTGTGTTGAAGTGACTCTCAGTGCTGGCTGGAGATGCTTATTCTTCTCTCTTTTTTTTTAGCCTCTTGTTAGGATGTTCTTTATGTGAACTTTCTAAGGAGAGGAATTAATAAGGACTAATTCATTTCCTAAGTGAGCATCTTTAAATCTAATAACAATAAAAGAAGCATTCTTTGTAATGGCACACAAACCCAGCTATCTCTAGTTGCTATTGGTCTGAAATAAAACATGCAAATATGCCTTTGTTGGTGGCTGGCAGTGTCTGACAGTGGCTTTGCTTGCTTTTCCTGCAGAACCAGTTTTTTATTAGCTGTGCTGATGACAAAGTTGTCTGGAACAAGATCGGAGATGCGATTGCTCAGAGGATTCTTAAAGCTCACAGGTAACCTGTTCTTAACGAGGCAAGGAAAGTCTTCCAGGTGCATTTATACAGTGTGGTGTAAAATAACATCTTAATGGACATGACAGTGCAATGGCTCTTCCAGCCTTGAGCCAAGGAGGTCAAACATCTGCTTGTGTTTGCAGCCCTGAGACTCTTTTGTGGTTTCTCTCTAGCCAGAAGGTGGGTTTTTTTTTCTTTTAGACTTACCCTGATGCAAATGTATTTGTAACTATGGAGCTTGGTTAAAAGCAAGTCCTTCATGCTCTGGGGCAAGGAGACCTTTGCTCCAGAGCCAACCAGTCCTGAAGTGTGTGGTAAGTCAGAGAGATGAACTGGGATTGGTGGCTTATTCAAATTATACATAGAGAGGTTTGGCTTCAAATAAAGGAAGCAAACACCTTTCAAGGATTTGACTGCAGGGTTCAGCTGTTGTTTGAACAACTTCTCTGTAAGTGCTCAGGGGACCATCGTCTGTTCCTGGATGGATCAAATCCAGCCCTGTTTTAGACACTCCTTTGACTTCAGCACACCTAACCCTATGTTGACGTTCACACCACAGGCAGTGGCTTGTCTTTGCTTTGATCCTGGACAGCCTTGCTTAAGGTTGCTCCCTTGGAGCCTGTCTTTAAGATACATATATGCCCTAGTCTAAAACTCTATCCTGGTCTTGCTGGGTTGATATACAGAAGACTTTCTGAACTTCTTCCTTTCATCTCTCATGTGCTTTTTCACCATGCACAGAGATGTTTCTTGCAAGGGATATTTTTTCCACATTGTAGTTATCCTGAGCTGTGTCCAGGCCTGTCCCAGAGGTCTCTCCAGAGTCCCAGAAACTTCTCTCTCTTTGGCTCTCAACCTTGGAAATGCCTGCTTGGGTAAAGGCAAGCTGAAACAGACAGACAGACAGATATTGGGATGTGAGCAGGATCTGAGAGGACACAGGAGCTGCTAGGAGACAGACTTTGTTCAGAGTCACAGAGGAGCACTGTTCATACTGGGTGTTACTGCTCAAGGCAGAGCCATGGGGTGCAGCTGCTTGCCCGCATGAGCTGCCACACATAGCCCAAACCATGGAAATCACCTCAAGGTGAAAAGATGGGGTGGATTTCCTCACCCAGGGTGAGTGAGGAGTGGTGTCAGTGCTGCTGGTGGTGTCTGTGTTGGAACCTGAGGCTCACAGGCAGGCAGCCACAGCCTCTCTGTGGGTTGCCCTCGCAGCGCTGCTTCGCAGTGCCCTTCCTGCCAGGGGAACTGATTGCCAGGGGCTCTTTGCACCAGCTGCAACACTACTGAGGTAGCAGCAAATTCTCCAGGTAATCTGCTAAGATTTTCCCCCCTATATGTAAAATTTATATAAAGGATGTCATTCTGTTCAGACAACAAAAAGTCTGGTATGAAAGGGACTCACACTAATTCTTCAGTGACGCGATTTCAGACACAGTACTTGGGGATTACTCCAATTTTATGCCAGTATTGTGCCAGATGAATGTTGGTGGTTACTAAGTGAATGTAAGATGCCAATTCTGCACACTCTGGAGAGCCTGGTGTTGTGAATTTGGATTGAAATGATTTGTATCGTAATGTTTGCACTTCAAACTGTCCCGGGGAAGACAGCACAGGTGACACACAGATGTTTCATTGGAAATTGAGCCCTTTAGTTAAGCTTGAACACTTCTCACTTCTCTAGACTGTTCTCTACTGATGTCAGTAAGAATGTTCTTGGTTTCTTCTTTATTTTTTCATGGGTGGCTCTCTTAACTAGTTTAACAAACTCTGGGCTTAGACAAACAAGCTGCTTTGTTTGGAGAATGTTTTTGTGGGTAGATCTTTTTCATGATACAAACAGACTGTGTTTCAAAGTCTCTTGTCATATATGGGTAAGACCTCAGTAACTATTCCTGAGACCTGCTGACAAACTAATTCTAGGTCACTGTGCATAGCACTGCTCTAAGGAAACGCTGATGGAAATTAAACACAGGTCCTCACTTGTCTCCCTCCCAGCTCAGATCCCAGAGATCCCAGAGCTTCCCAATTCCTGTGCCTTTAAATTCTCAGGCAGAACTTGCCTGAGGAAGGAATACTTTTAACAAAAACTGCAGCCTGTCTCATCCTCAGGCAGCTCCCAAAATGCTTTTGCCCTGATTAAACCGTGCTTGCCATCTAGTGGCAGCACCCTTCAAGGGAGCAGCATCCTCCTTCTCCGGGATGCAGAGTGGGAGATTGCCAACACCCAGGGTGCCTGGAAAGCGCTGGCAGGGCAGATGCATCTCGCTTTGGTCAGCAAAGAAAACCCAAAGGTGGGCTGTAAGAGAAGCCCCAGGCAGAGCTGTGATGGTCTCTCTGGTAGCCTGCATCAGATCACTGTTTGGTTTGTGGGTGTCCAGTGCAACTGAGGTTTTGTAGGATGTGATGTATCGGACACCTTCCTGAACGATTGTTTTGCTTCTGCCTGGAGCTTTTTCCACCTTTTTATGATGTTTCTGACTTGTGAAAACCAGGATATAGTGGGAATGTCAGGTTGTCGGGTTAGATTCTGGTCTTCTGCCTGCAGTAGCTCTGTAACCATTGCTGTGCCCTGCCAAGCAGCCATGCACACCAGCCTGCACCACCCTGTCACTGGGCTGTCAGGGTGCCCAAATGAGCTTTTGTAGTAGCAGATAAATCTGCAAAATAATTTGCATGTCCTTGAGCTTCAGTGAACATGTGTTTATGTCCTTCAGCTTCTTTTGTTGTCTGCTGAGAGTAAATGATTCCTTCTCCGCCTGAAGGTCAGAGCACTTGCTGAAGTCTTTCCTGACGATGGGTGATAAATACTTGAAACTGGAAATACATCTCACACTTTGCTCCCTTAAAATTTGTGTGGTAGCCTTAGATGGAACCAAACCAGTCAGCGCAGGGCAAGTGAAACTGAGTGTAAGAGCTGCAACATTGCCGACTAACATTGCCCCAAACTGTCATTGCAGGGAAAACAAGCGTTTCCGGGTGTACGTGGTGATCCCGCTGCTGCCCGGCTTCGAGGGAGACATCTCCACTGGCGGGGGCAACGCGCTGCAGGCCATCATGCACTTCAACTACAGGTAGGGCTGCCAGACCTCCTGCTCCCCTGCTGCCAGGGCTCCGGCTGCCAGCAGCGAGGGGTCCACACGAGCACAGGGCGTTTGGAAGAGGAGACTGTCTGTGTGGCCTGCACTGAGCGCTGTGACTCGGGTATCTGCTATCCAGGGGTTGCAGTGGGGGCTCTGAACCTGCCCTTTTGGCTCACACTGCTCCTGCCTCTGCCTGCCAGCCCCATGAATACAAGCATCTTCTCTGATGCTGTTCTGGGGGCGCTTGCAACACAGGAGGCCTTGTGGGAAGGACTGAGATGCAGTGGTGCCAGCTAGCCCTGTGCTGGGAATGAGGCATAGTGGAAGGCAAAACAGCCCAAGATGAGCTGGTTTTACTGGTAAGCTGCTGTGTTATGGCATTGCCAGGGCTCAGTTGACCTGCAGAGACTGCTGCTGCCTCCCAGGTGGGATCTCCCCTGTCTGCTGGTCCACAGATGCCCTACCATACCTCTCTATGAGCAAGCAGGGCAGGAGACCTAAGCAAAAGGAACAGCACATCTCTCTGGTGAGCTTTCTTCTGCAAGGGCAACCATAGGTCTTGTGAAATTGCCCACAGGCTGGATTTTTTTTGAATGAGGTGCCAGCTGTGGCTTTTCCAGCCCAGCCATAACCACACGAGCTCCCTGACCTGGCATTCTGCACCTCTTCATTATGGTTTTTTTCTTGATGTGATTTCATGCCCAAACCTGTGGCACAGACAGTAGCAGCCCTGTTTGTAACGTGTTTATCGTCACTGTGGTGTACTCTAGAAGGCAAAAATGCTCACTAGCTCCTGTGTGGAATGGCATCAGCTCCTTTAGGAAATGAGCAGTCCTTGATAGATCAACAGTCATTTGGGGAAAATGTGTGCTCTGGAAGCACTGTGTTTCTGCTGCTTGCACAGGGTAATTCAGAGGCATCTGTGTTTGCAATTTACCTCACCCAGTTCTGCTGCAGCATATGCTGGAGTGGCGGTGGTGCTGATGGCTGCCTACCTTCTTTCCAGGACCATGTGCCGAGGAGAAAACTCAATCCTGGGCCAGCTGAAGACAGAGGGTAAGAGCTTTATTCCTCTCCTCTGTGTTACTTTGTCTTGGGATGCTGCAGTTCAATGGATACATCTATAACACAGCAATCTGATTCTCCAGCTTCTTGTTAACTCGGGCATGCTGGGGCAGGGGTGGGGGCACCTCATGGCAGCGGCTGCTCTGGGCTCGCAGGGCTGGCAAGTGACCATCTCCTCTGCTGGCAGCCTCAGGCCGAGCCCATGGGCTCACGGGAGCTGTGGCCAAGCCCGTGGGCTCATAGGAGCTATGGCCAGGCCTGTGGAGTCACACAGGCCATGGCCAGAGCTGTAGGGGACGTGTGAGCCACGGCCACAGCTGTCAGCCTTTGCACTTGGCTGCAGCCCTGCTCCGGAGGAGGGGAGGGCCCCAGGGAGGACACTGCACGGCCACAGCTGCTCAGGATTGTGTTATTTGGAAAATGTCCTGAGCGAGGTCATGCTTCTGGGAGCAATGAGCCTTCTGCCTCCCCCGTGAATCCCACCCTGGGTGCCTTCCTGGCACTTGTTGAACACAAGAGAGGAAAAGCCTGTGCAAGCAGGAGGCTGTTTCTGAGTTGCTTCCTCACCATGAAGGTGCCTGCTTGGATTTGTTCTGCTGGGACTGGAGCACCGTGAAACCTCATGGATCACAAATCTTAGAGCATGCATAATGCCTCATTCGTTCTGGGCCTTTGTGTGAACCCCAACCTCAAACAAGCACATTAGGACATGTTTTGGGACAAAGCACCTGCTCCCAGGCTCCTGTCTGCAGCATCTGCAGAGGAACAGTCACATGGTCTGGTTATTTTAAGAAGTTCGGATCAGTTGTGAGCACTTGTGTGCAGCACAAGGGAGATGGGGGTCACTTCTCACCACCAAAGTGGAGGTATTTGAGCAGGCAGCTGAGCAGAGCAGCGCAAGGAGCCCACAGGCAGCTTTGCAAGTCTGTTTTGAAAGGAACTCATTTCCATTATCTACTTGTTGGGTTGTTTTTCTAGAGTCAAAAGTGGACGGTTACATCTGTCTTTCTATAAAGACGGTCTTTTCTCTTTCTTCTCTCTTCTACCTCCCTCATCCCATTGGTTTTGCTCGCTTATGAACCCTCAGTTGGAGACAAGTGGATAAACTACATCTCATTCTGTGGGCTTCGGACGTTTGCAGAGCTGGAAGGGAAGCTGGTCACCGAGCTCATCTACGTGCACAGCAAACTGCTTATTGCTGACGACAACACGGTTATCATCGGTGAGCAGGGGCTCGTGGGAGGGCAGTGGAACACTCCATTCTTATCCACATTATTAGTCCCTTCACTTCTCTGCCCCACAGCTCTGTCTCCTTCTCTATGTTGGGATTTCTCTCTTGTGAAAGACGTTGCTGTTCCAAAAAAGCCCAAACCCAAGTCATCAGTTCACCAGGAGGTTTGGTAGGAGGGAGGAAGGGATTTGGAGGGCTTGTCATTTCATTTATTTTTTCTAAAGTGGCTCTGAATCTCTGTGTAGCAGTGAAGAGAATCCCAGTGCAGAGAATATTGTCCATCTGTCTTGTATCAAACTCTGCTCTAGTAGGAAGACTTGTGAGACTTGTCATCTGTTCCTTAAAGAACAGAATGTGCTGTAAAATTTGGAAGGTTTGGACAACATGTGTCATTCATCAGCTCCGTTTCCTAAGAATGGGGAGATATGTTACAAGGGGTAATAGATATCATTTCATACACTTCTCTAACTATACTTGTTACGAGGTCACGAGGCAGAGATGAGAGACTTCAGGCTCAGAGCTCTACGTGGCAGAAGAAAGGCAGAATTCTAGCCTCTTTCTTTAAAGAAACTCTTTTTGACCTGTTATATCAGCAATGAAAACTTAGCCAAAGAATAACTTCATACCAGATTTTGCAACACTCAGAGTACTGCTGTCCTTCAAAGCAGCAGCTGAGCTGCAGTCTGGGATGACCTGTGGATAGGTTTGTTCCTGTTACCCTCTCAGGGGTCAGATCCTGTCTCCAGTAGGCAGAGCAGCTCAGAGGTGGTTTTACTATTACAACAGGAGCAGTGTTGTAACCGTGATGGTCTGAGGACCTGAGGCACCTCTTTAATTTCTTTTTTCTGTACCTGTAAGCCCGAGGATGGATCTTTATCCAGCATGTGCATCTGTGCCAGCTGGCGAGGTGACAGGGAGCCAGTGTCATCCCTGTTCCACCCAAGAGACCATGTGGAAATAAAATGCTGATGGGGCCAGTGTGCAGGAGAGGGAGGTTAAAGGATGGAGAGGGGCCTAGCTCATGTTTCTCCTGGAGGTGTTACCTCCCCTGAGTTAACTCAGCTCCTGGGAAGGCTAAATGGGGAACTAGTGCCTGGAGGGCGACTCTTACAGAGCTGGGGAGCCACAGTGCAGGCCGGGCTGGAGCCACTGCCTGAGCCCAGCACCCAGCCCTCGTGCACAGGGAGGTGCCTTTTGGAGATGGGCCCCCCTGAAAGGCACAATCACAGCCATGCAGTAGAAACGCAACAGAGGGAAGTACCCACTGTCTTGCAGCAGTTTTGCTGGAGACTAGAGTGGTTACTTCCCAGGGTGCAAGTGGGGAGCTGTGCAGAGGACTAATGTGGGTCCCACTGCCAGAGAAGGTATCCACCCTGCATTCCTCCAGAAAGTAGCCCTCTGCCCTCTGGGGTTTGGGTAATGCTGCAGCAGGAACGGGGCAAGGAGTATAGAAAAAAACATCATCTGTGGTCAGCAGGTCCCCCAGAGCCTGGGGTTTGCTGCTGCCTGGCTGCGATAGCAGAGACAGTGCCTGAGCTCTTAAATCTGCGAAGAGCAGGGCAGGAGGGTCTGGGTGTTGGTTACCAACAACAAGAGGATGGCACCCTTTTTCCTAGATCCCCCTCCCAAAAACTCCTGCCTTCCAAATGCATGTGAAAAACTTCCCCTCTTTACACTTGTAAAGGTAAGGGTGGACCTCCCCATGGAGCCCGTCCTGCATCAGGTCACTTGGTATTCAAACCAAATGCAGTGAAGACCTTGGAAAGCTGTACCATCCTTCAGCTAAAACATCGGGGAAGGCACAGAGAGAGTGAGCTTTTGAAAACATTAGTCTGGGCTTGGCTGTGATTTAACCTTTGTCCAAGCCTGGAGCTTTTGAAGCCTGCAAAAAGCCCTTCTCCCAAATCCTGCCTGTCAGGGTCTGGGTGTCATAAGGAAATCCCCCAGTCAAGGGCTTTGCCAAGCGAAGCCACAGCCGGTCCCTCGTGGAGCTGAGGGCGGTGGGTAGTGAAGGAGAGCATGAGAGCATCGCATGTGGCAGACGCTGCATGGCGGTGTTTCACCTTCCTATCCCCAGGCTCTGCCAACATCAACGACCGCAGCATGCTGGGCAAGAGGGATAGTGAGATGGCCATCATCGTGCAGGACACCGACACCCTGCCCTCCGTCATGGATGGGGAGCCCTACAGCGCTGGGAGGTTCGCACAGTCCCTGCGCCTGCGCTGCTTCAGGTGAGGCTGGTAGGGATGCGGGATGGGGGAGATGTGGATGCAGGCAGGGATGTAGGAGATGGTGATGTGGGTGGGGATGTAGGCAGTGGGTGGCAATGTGAGTGGGATGCAAGCAGGGATGCACGCAGCAGGCTGCAATATGAGCGAGGATGGGGGATGCGGGAGGGGATGTGGGCAGAAGTGTGGTGGTACAGCCGGGCATAAGAATGGCAATGCAGCAATGTGGGTGGGAATGTGAGCAGGGATGCAAGTAGGGATGGGGGGATGTGGGCGGTGATGCAGGATGTGAGCAGGGTGTGAGCAAGGATGAAAACTGAGCAGCATTACAGCTGACAGACAATTGCAGGGGACAGGAGTGGGAGGGTGCTGGGAGCACATGGGGTCTGGCAAGTCCCAAGTCAGCTTTTCCTCTCCTGGCATTTCTCAAGAGAAGTGCCTCGTGTTTCAGCCTCCATCAGTATTGATCCCGTTGTGTTCTCAGGGTTGTCCTTGGTGGCTCTGATCTCAATCCAGAACACCAGGATCCTGTCTGTGACAAGTTCTTCAAGGAGGTGTGGATTTCCACGGCAGCTCGCAACGCCACCATCTTTGACAAGGTGAGAAACACGATGCCTTTCCCCTCCCACGTGGCAGCAGCAGATGCCAACAGGAGGAGCAGCACAGGGAGAGCAAGGGCAGCAAGGCCCACTCCTGGGGCTGGACCTTCAGAGATGCTTTGAAGGAACAAGTAATGTCAGATGCAAGAGCCGTGAAAAAAGAAACTGGAGTTTGTGCATGCTCAAAGTGTAGCTGCTCAAGAAGGCAGCAGTTCCAATCCCTCCTTTTATTCATCTCAGCCGTATCTCCAGCCAATAGCTGTGGTGTACTTACTGCTTCTAACTGGAGGAGAGGCAGGTTTTACTCCTGCCTTCTAATGAGCTTTTGTAGTGATCAGAAGAGGCCCTGGAGCTTCCCCTCTGCCTGCACCAGCCGTATCACAGACACTCACATGCCTCTCCCTTCCCTATTCTCCAGGCAGTGCATTAAGTCACTCCCATGCTGGGGAATTTGTGGTAGATGTTTTGGCCTTCCTCAGGAGCTCTGCATTGCAGTGTTTCCCCTGCACTGATGTGCCACTTCTCTGTGTTTTGCTCAGGTTTTTCGCTGTCTCCCCAGTGACCAGGTGACTAATCTGACCCAGCTGCGTGATTTCATCAACAAGCCCAAATTAGCCACCGATGATCCTGCCAAAGCAGCAGAAGAATTGAAAAAGATTCGTGGCTTTTTAGTACAATTCCCCTTTCGTTTTCTGGAGGAAGAGTACTTGCTCCCCTCCGTCGGAACAAAGGAGTCCATGGTACCCATGGAGGTTTGGACTTAAGAAGATGTGGATTGCTTTATGTTTTAAAGTCTGGATCCCTAGAGACAAGTGGAAGAAGAAAATGGGATCTCAGAAAGCTTTTATTGCTGAGGGAGGCAAGAAAGAGCTCCACCAAGCTAATGTGCCTTTCTTAGGGGTTTTGGTGGAGGAACTTGAAGCAAATTGATGCCAGCAAATACTTGGAAATGATGGCAAAGGAGAAGTTTAACCTCTGAGGAGTTACTTCTTAAGGCACATTCTGAGCACTAAAGGATTCAGGCCACTTCCTAGGTCAGGAGACAAATCCCCATTGCTGTAGTTACCCCTGCCCAGCTGTGCCATACTGTGGCCCTGCTCTGGCTTTGCAGGAGGCGTGGGCTGCCTGTGCTGCTGAAGCTTTTGGGTGCCTGCGCCATGGCTCCCTGGAGCCCCCTGTCTCACCCTCCTGTACAGAGTCAGAGCACATCACATGGCTCAGAACTGGCAGAGGCATTGCCAAGGTGTTTCACTTCTTAAATGGAAACAGACCAACAATCTTGTACCAGAATCAGTGTTTTGGTCTCTTCTCCCCTGTGGGTGGGGTGGAAAACCCCTGTTTCTCCCACAGCTAAAGCAATCGGTAGTCCTCGTGCAGCATGGCGCTTTTACCAAGGTCTTGACAAAGGGTGGCCTCTGTGGAGCCAGAGGTGCTGGAAGTCACTGGAATTTGCTGGATTTTACAGAAACACAGCATGGCAGTGTGTTCAAACTATCCGTGGAGGCTTTCTGCAGGAAAGGATCAAAGTTTAAACTCAAGCCTTGGATCTCCAGAGCTCAAGGAAAGCAAGGCACTGCGTGTGACAGGACAGAAACTCAAGAGCCAGCATGGGCTGAACTAAGACATGTGATCTGGGTCTTCCATTCCTGCATTTCTATTGCAGTACATAGGTAGACCTCTCTTCCCATCTCTTTCCTCCCTGTTTAAAGGAAGAGAAAGGCCATTAAGCCAGAGCTGACACCATGTTCAGACTGAGCTGACATGTTGCTCTGTAGCTGGGGTGAGTGCCAGGGGGAAGGGGAGCAGGTAGCAAATCCTTGTCTCTGGTCTGCTTGGTTATTAGACCAGCCACAATCTTGAGCCCAGTCGTGCAGGACGTGTCTTCCCAAGCATGGGTGAAACTCAGCATGCCCACTCCTGTTTCCCATTTCTGTAAGCCAGTTTCCAAAGCTATTTTACATCTCTCTGTGCAGTGAAGTAGCAGCTGGATTTGGCATCCTTGGGCAAAACGCTCCCACAGCTGGATCGGGGCCTCACCCCATGGGTGCCATCCTGGGCCTGCATCCTGCTGTACAGGGTGAGCTGTGTCTCCCCAGCTCATGTCCAGCTGCAGCCCCAGAAGAGATGTTGCTGGTGGGCAGCAGTGCTGTGAACACTAAGAGACCAGACCCTTGGAAGCGCCCGATGAGAGCCAGATCAGGAGAAGTGGGAGGCAGAGCTCCTCTGCTGCCCCTGGATCTGAGGGATCTCTTTGCTACCTGGCCCTAACCCTGTGCCCTGCCCTCCTGACTCAAAAAACCAAGTGAACTGGCACTTTAATTTGCAGGCAAGTTTGTTTTTACATTTTCTAGCTCTTAACAGACTCACCTGTTTTTACCTGAAAAGGAATCCCACCAGTGTCCTAGCTATCCCCCAGAGATAGCTGGCACCACATTTTAGCTGAATGCCTTCTATGTCTTCAAACCTGTACATAGGCACCAGGTAATTCCCTTCCTGCTGCAGCACCTGAGTAAGTAACAACCTGAAATGTTCCCCCGGGGCAGCCTGAGCCTCAGGACCTTCCTGCAGCCTCTGGTGCTTTGCACTCACGTTTTGCAGGTGTATTTACCAGTTGCACTCTGTTCTGGTCAGTGCCTCAGTGGTCTGGTGAGCCTGTTGGAAGTGCATGTGCAGCGTTTTGTGTCATGATCTTTGGTCCAGGGGGCTGATGCTTTTAGCTCACACGCTGTGAGCAGGCAAGGGTGTTCCCTTGAACAATTTTTCCCTTAAAAAAAATGAGCTGGAGTCACCCCCTGCAGAGCCAGAGCAATATGTGGCCCTGCCATTTGCAATCAAGGTAAGATCAAAAGTCTCTTTGTTGTTTAATGTCAGTACTAGTTCAGAGCTTTTCTCTCCTGATACATTTTAGCTGTGTTAGTTGGAACAAAGCTGCTAACTTTAAACAATTACAGCCTGTCAGAGAATCATTGTAAGTCACACAGAGTTGAAGCATTCAACCTTATCACCCCTACACGTGAACCCTGAAGAAGTGCAAGACTCTTGTCATCTTCCAAGTGCTCTTATTGTCCCCATCCTCATATTAGCAACAATTCTTGTGATGATTAAATGATCCTTATAGTGTGTTTTTTGAGGTGGTAGGTAGCTAACTACTGGAGCTCCATAACTTCAGTGGCGTTAAGTGCCCCTCTGCCAGGCTGCTTTAGGGAGAAGCCACCGGGTGCTGCACCACTCAGCCCACCCTCTGATGGCTACCAGTCCCAAGTGACACAGCAGAGCCACAGAGGAAAGTTGCTGTTGACTGATTCTGTGTTAAAAGGTGCTGATTAAGAAGGTCTTTGGTTATTAAAGTATCAGAGGAGCCTCACTGCCTCTGTCTGGGAGGAGGTTTCTCTTGGTGGGAACAGAGGAGCCACGCTGAACATCCTTTCCTTGCCTTGGTGCTAAATTTGTGATACCAGGAATTGAGTAGCACGCAGATGCATGCAAGAGCTCAGCACAGCACAGGGAGCTCTGCATCCCCAGGGGTTTTTGGGCACCCCCATGGGTATACCCCACCCAGGGGCTGGGGCTGGAGCCATTCCCAGTGAAGGCACACACCTCCTGCTTTGCACTGGTGGGCTGTGCAGTTTGGAGCTGGCTCCTTGGGTCCTGTCCAATGGAGGCTTATTTCTTACATTAAGAAGCCTGTGAGGTTGAACACCTTGAGAAGAGTTAATTTCTGCACCTAAACAATCAGCAGCGTGGGTTCCAGTGGCTGCCAAGTGGAGAGGGTGGCTGGCAAAGGTGCAGTGCTGGAACAAGCGATGTGGAGTCAGGCACCAGCACACCCAGAAACGTGAGCTGTTTTCTGTGGCATTTCTTTGTTAGAACGCTGGGAAATGAGAACTCCTCCCAGCGCAGGCTTTATCTTGTAGTTCAAAATGAGCAGAACGCTTCCCCT
The DNA here is from genome assembly GCA_013401255.1 of Urocolius indicus. Classification (NCBI taxonomy): domain Eukaryota; kingdom Metazoa; phylum Chordata; class Aves; order Coliiformes; family Coliidae; genus Urocolius; species Urocolius indicus. The sequence continues at coordinate 1,030,307 of WBNH01010440.1, read as the reverse complement.
CCACACACACTTTAATTTATTCCTTAACACACACCACTTAGAGAACTCACACTCCTGACCGGAGCTTTTGGACAGTCTGATACTTTAACATGTGTGTGTTACTGTGTAGCTGCTGGACTGGATCAATGTTTCATTGTAAAGGTAATGCATGGTTGGAAAAATGAGGGATCAAACATCATCATCTGTAAGAACTCTACTAAAAAGTAATTTGTAGGAGGACTACTCCAGTGCTTCCTGGCTGATGCAAAGCACTCGGCTCAGCTTTTGCTCTCTCGCTCTGTTGCCTGCCTTGATGTGACTGTTGCTGGATTAACTCCAGACGCCCCGTTTTCCTTTCTCTTCGTCAGGTTTCACAACATGATTTTGCGACCCTGGTGCTGTCCCTGGGGGAGACTTTCAGTGCAGGGTTTGCCTAGCTGGGACCCTGACGCGAATCATGTACAATGTCTTTATTCCTTCCAAGGGAGCATCCAGGTACAATCATGCTCAGCCGTGGTTTGCTGTTCCTGTTTCAGTGTAACACGTCTTCTGTGCACTTGTTAGGATAGTCAGGGGATTGTGACCTGAGCACAGAGGCTGCATTTGTGGGGACACTGAAATAAAATGGTCCTTTAGGTTACGGCCATCTCCTTCTGCCAAGTGCAAGGACGCAAATCCACGGTGGTCTAAACTGACACAGCTCCCTCCCAACGCTCAGGGCTGCTGCACTGGTGTTCTGGCAGGAAGAACTGGGTCTGGAGGCCGTAGCGGTGGCTGAGGTGGTCTCCAGGGTAGGTAGATGGGTAGAGGTTGGCACCTCTCGGATGTTCCCCAGGATGGGAATGCCCTCTCACATTCTGTGGCACTCGTTCTGCAGATGGTTTCAAACAAGCCATCCCTGCAGGAACTTTGCAGGATGGAGCTTTAACCAGGGAGCATAAGGCCATGGCAGTGAATTCAAGCTCAGCGTGCAAAACGAAGGGGTGTCCGTGTGGAGCAGACCCACAGACTGTACATTGACCACTGAATGCAAGGATCCTCTCGGGCCTTCTCTTCTCGGTATTATTTTATGTTCCTGCCTGCTTTTCTCTTGTATTCTTCCATAGTTGTGATGATTCTATTTTTAACCTCCCAGTGTGTCTTCACGAGGTCTCCTCCATGTAAATAATCCCACCTTACCTCTTCCCTGACACTTGGGAAATGAGAAGAAGTGTCAAAACACAGTTCAGGAACGTGGAGGGGTTTTATCTGAATCGTGTCTCTAGCTGAACTAATCGACTAAAGGAGAGCTTCCACTTCGGGTGGGAGCACGAGGCTCCCTGCACCTCTGCCTTGCGGCGGTGCCGTTGTGAACACTGACTATCCCTTCTGTGAAGGCTGCTGGAAATGAGTTTTGTATCCTTGTTTCTGCTAATGATTGCTTTCCTTTCCACTCTGTTTGTACCTGGTAAATGAATGTGTGTTAATGGACTGAAAATACAACTGAGCATCATGTCAAAAGTTTGGGCTTTGGCCTCATTTCTGCCTGTTCTGAAGACTTTGGCCACCTATCCTGCTTGTGGGCAGAGTCCTGCCCATGTCTTGCGTTGGCAGTGCCACCCCAGCAGCTGAGACATGATTGAGAGAGGCCCAGAAGCACAGTAAAAAGGGTGAGACTTGAGTCATATGGGTTTATCCTGAGAGAGAGAAAATTGCTGGAGTGAAACAGCATAGAAAGAGAAAATTGCACTTCTTAAATACATTTATTTCAATCCTGTTTTAAAGGAGTTTTCATAATCCAAAAGCAATATGAAAGGCATAGACAGAGTGGTCTGTCTCCAAAATAGAATGAACTTGCCCCTGTGTATTTTAACTTTCAGGAGAGGAAACTGAGTAGAAAGCAGATTACTGCTGTCCTGCAGGGCTAGAGGAGATGAATAAAGCATCGGGGGCATTTCCAAGCCCTCTAGCAAGCTGAAAACATATTAACTTCTCTGTTTCTTACGTTTCATCTCCTCCTTCGAATGCCAGAGGGCTCTCTGCGTCTTCCAAACTTCCACATCCAGCCTGTGCCCTTGATAAACGCAAGAAACTGAGATAAGGGAGCTGGAGCTGCAGGGGGAGTGCTGGGAAGGCAGGCAGCTGCTGACTGACACTGTCAGCCTCTACTGCCCCTCTGCCATCTCACAGCTAATGCTGCATTGCGCTTCCTGGGGCTGGCCCACAGAGATGAGGGTGGCCCGGGGAGCTGCTGGGGCTGGCGGTGGGGTGATGCAGGGAGTTGCCAGGGCTGGCAGTGGGGCAATGCAGGGAGCTGCCGGGGTGATGCAAGGCCAGGCGGGTAGCAGTCCTGCCTCTGTCTCACCGGCCGTGCCTGGCACCTGTGCCAGCAGCGCGGGAGCACCACAGAGTCTCCAGACCAGCCTGTGTCAGTGCCAAGCAGATGTGAAGTCAGAAGCAGCCCTGAATTGAGAGGCTTCAGGTATTAGTTTGCAGGAAGGATTCTTTCCTGTTCCTACATCATGTAAGGGCCCCAGGGGCACAAAGGAGTTTGTGGGCACTGTTGCTGCTTTTGGTGTTTTCCCTCTCCTGCACATAGGCACGTGATGCTGTTACTGGGCACAACGTCATCCGTCACCCTGTTAGAAACACCCGTGGCCACCAGCTGTGGGGCTGCAGCTGGCCCAGGCCGTGCAGGCGAGGCAGGGCTGTGGCGAAGCTCCCGCTGACTGTTGCAGCAAGGCCCTCGTTGCACGGAGGACTCGCAAAGCCTCTCCTCTGATGGCTCTTCACTGAGCAGAAAGCAGCCCACGCTCACCCTGAGCACAAAGCAACGTCGCCACGATGTCTAACAGACCTGTTCTTTGCAGGATGGATTTCTGCAGCCCTTTTTGTCACAAGGCCATTCACAGGTCAGCTCCTCCAGAGCTGAGGTCTGCAGGCATCCCATGCCAGAGGCTGAACAAATCCTCTCCTCCACCCCAGGGCCAAGCAGATCTGTTCTTTGGGCCTTAGTTAGCTCTTCATAATGTGTCAACTCTTCAATTAGCCTTTTGCATGCATGAAATAGCCAATACTCTTTAGGTATTTGTGTAGAGAAGGAAAGTAAAGAGGAAAGAAAAGGTTTTGTGAGACAGGTCTGAAGGCACGTGAGGAAACAGGTTTCCTCTCGCTGCTGAAAATCAATCTGGTTTAGTTTCTCTGCAATTGTTCCGGCTCTTCAGATTTTCAAGTACATATCTGAAGCGCTGGTGTGGTGGAGCAAAGGTTTTAAGGGCTTGAATCACAACAGCACTGTGAGTGAAATGCTCAATTCTTTTTTTAACTGGAAAAATCAAAAGTGACGGTTTCAGAATTGGTTCCGCTGCTTTGATTGATTACTCTGAATATTTAGTGCAAAATGATTATGGTGAGATTTTCTACTGAGGCCCGTGGCTAGGATGGAAATTAATTTGGAGAAGGGGGTGGGGGGGAAGTTCTTTAGAAAAAAGAAATTATTCTGCAAAGGAAACGTTTAGACCCAGAATCAGTGATGAGTAATCTCTCCACATTCAGCCTGATCTTGATAGTTAAACATCCTGTGGGTTCCTGTTTGAGGACAAAGGAGAGGAGGCCAGGGAGAGAGTGCTATCATGGCTTCACGGGTTTTTGTTATCTCTGGATTGGTGGTGCTGTGGGAAGCAGGGGAGCTGCAGGGAGCAGCGGAGGAGTGGGGAGCAGGGGAGTGGCGGGGAGCAGGGGAGTCGTCTGCTGCTCAGGAGCTTTCCAAGGGGCCTGTCATACTGTAGTCCCCATGGGGAAAGCGTCCCTGGGTTTGATGAGGCAGAGGAGGGATGCAGTCCTACTGAGGCAAGTGTGCCAGACTCATCAATCAGGGAGGGAAGCTGAGGGATGATGAAGGTGGCGTGAGTACAAGAGAAGTTGAGGTAAGGGCTGGATTCATCTCTTCAGCTGGAGAAACCACTGGAGCCAAGCTGGATGGTGCTGGCACTGGGGTGCGCCGTGCTGTCCAGACAGATGCTACCCCACCACCTTGGTCTTCAGCTTGTCTTACCCTTGCTAGATCCTTGTACACTCCCTTACGTCTCTGCAAACGTAAAGCCCCATTCGGGCCAGTGTCAGATGTGAAACTGGGAAACCCCAGAAACTAAGGCAGCTGTAGCCACAAGGCACCGACCAGCACAACAGAACATCTGGAGGACGTTTGTCCTCAGGTGTCTCATGCCCTTATATCAAGTCCCAGGTGAAGCCCACGTGTCTGTTAGGGCTGCGTGCTGAGCAGCACATGCTGACGGGGAGGGATATAGGTGATGCTGGTAACACCAGTAAGTCACCTGGATGTAACCTGTGCATTCGATGACCTGTAAGGGTTTGAGTGACGTTTCTGTGGGGCCAGACTGAGATGTGATTTCACTGGCAGGTCACTGTCGGGCACCGTTCTCCCCTCACGCCTGAGGTCTGAGGAGGTGTGTGCGGGGCTGAACTGAGCCGCAGCCCTCTGAGTACCCAGCGAAGGGCTCATCCCCGCACCAGCGGGGGCTCAGCTTCCAGATGGGGCTAAACCTGCCCTGAGGACAACGCTGGGGCCACCCTGGGGATCTGGAGCCCCGCAAGGAAGGAGCTCGGAGGACTTTTCCCTGCTCCACCTCCATCCTCTCCAGCACCAGGAGGTGCTGAGCCAGCGGGACACGGTGTGTTCAGCAGAGCAGCAGCATCAGGTGCGTTCCCGCACGGCGGCTGGACACCGTGCGTTCCCGCAGCGCCGGTCCCGCACCGTGCGTTCCCGCAGCGCCGATCCCGCAGCGCCGGTCCCGCGCAGCTCCGCCGCCCTTAGAGCAGCCGCTGCCCGCCCGGCGGCCTCCGGGAGGCGCTGCGAGCCCGGCGGGCTCACACACAAGATGGCAGCGGCGCGGGCGGAGCGGGGCGGGGGCTGTGCGGGAGGACCGGGGCTGGAGCTGGCGCGGGGGCGGGGCGGGGGGTACGGGGGGGGGGGTGGAGCTGGGGCCGGGGCTGTGCGGGAGGACCGGGGCTGGAGCTGGCGCGGGGGCGGGGCGGGGGGTACGGGGGGGGGGGTGGAGCTGGGGCCGGGGCTGTGCGGGAGGACCGGGGCTGGAGCTGGCGCGGGGGCGGGGCGGGGGGTACGGGGGGGGGGGTGGAGCTGGGGCCGGGGCTGTGCGGGAGGAACGGGGCTGGAGCTGCCGTGCCGATCCCACGCCGGCTGCTTCCGCCACGGTACCCAGCTGCCGGGGCAGCCCGTCTCGAAGGGATGCAGAGCCCATGGGATGCACACACACATACACCAACCACTCTCCGAATCTGCCCTTGCTGCCGCACCGCAGGCCCTTCCCTTCCCTTCCCTTCCCTTCCCTTCCCTTCCCTTCCCTTCCCTTCCCTTCCCTTCCCTTCCCTTCCCTTCCCTTCCCTTCCCTTCCCTTCCCTTCCCATCGAGCACAGTTGCAGCGAGACGGTTTAAAACGAAATGCTGCATCTACTCGCCCGTTTGCGCTTCAGTGCGTTCCCTGCCTGAAACGCTGCTCCCAGAAGGCTGTACTCAAATGACTTCCCTGCGATGTGTATCTCCACCGTGTTCCCTCGCAGATGCTATCTGTATGACATCAATTGTCCTGGCTAAGGACGCTCGCAAGCCTATTTCCTGCCTGCAGGATGATCACGGTTAGACACAGTTACACACTCTAGGAATGTCTCCTGAGATGCAGCTGGGTACAGGCTGGAGTGGCGGAGGAGCCGGAGCGTGTGCGGCTTAATGAATCATTCATTCAAAAGCTCTGCGCGCTGACTCCCAGCTCTCGGGTCGTGCGAGCGTGTGGCGAGCTGCACTGGCTGCTTGTTACCCTAAAGAAAGCCTGGATCGTTTAAATCGCTCTGAATTTGGCTTCCGCTGTGTCTGTGCGCTTTCTGTGCTTTATTTTTGCCACATCAGAAAGATTTACACAGGGTTTATTCAAAGTGTCTCGGCGGGAGAAGTCTCCCTGAGCAGACACATGCTGCTTCAAACAGAGACCTTCTGAGCAGGAGCAAAATCCACTTGTGCGTGTCCACAAGGTTCCTGCCCTCAGAACAGACTTCGAGCAGCATCCTGTGATGCCGAGACACCTAAACCCACAGCATTTCCCTGGCCTGGCAGTCTGACAGCCGTATGTAGGACAGAGCCGATGGGAAACACGGAGATGTTACTTGTCTTTGTGGTGGGTAGAGATCTCTTGTGGGATTTTTTTCTATAAACAAGTAACCTGATGCTCTTCTTTGCCCCACTGTTGGACCTCTCTAGCAAAACCCTGTGTGGTAGTATCATGGGAGGCACAGGAGATGATGCGTGGACATGATGAAATGCCCTGTTGAGGGGCACGAAGCCCTGCAGGCCACGCTCACTGTGCCTGAGTGCAGGGTGCTGCGTGGCTGCCATGCTGGCACTGCAGCACGGTGCATTGCAACACCCCACAAAACCAACCCCCCACTTTCTTCTTCCGTTTCCTGGCCAAGCCGTGCCAGAAGCAGCTCTCCTGCTCTGCACCACTCACTCAGGCCTGGTGAAGCAGCCTCCTGCATGGCACCATGTCAACTGCTTCCCTGAAATCCAGCTAGACTGTATTCACTGTTTTATCATTATCTGACAGCTCAAAAGGCTGCAGCACATTTGTTAGCTAAAGATTTCCTTTTAGGCAGCTGGTGGCAGATTATCCTGGCTGTTTCTAATCATGTGTAATCTAAGCTGTCACCTACTTTTCCAATGTTTTGCTTCTGGTCAGGCTACAGCAAGGCTGGAAGGGAACTGAGGTGTCAGGGAACCCTCCTCACGAAGGACCAGGACCTTACAGATCATCCTCCACCCTCAGGTTGCCTGAACTTAGCTTTAGTTTCTTTAACCCTCTCAAAGATCATATCCCACTGCTTTCCTAAGGCTACAACTTTCAGTTGTTTGTTTATCTTTTAAAGTGCATTAACAGTCTGGCTCTAGGATCTGCAGAAGTGCTGCATATTGTGAGAGTTGGGACAGAATTGAAGCGAGCTGGCCCTGTCTCCTCCCCGTGGTAACACCCAGACGTGCTGCCTGGAAGAACTGTCCTTTCTGAACAGGCTTCTGCATTTTCCCCTTGCTCATTACACCTTCTGTTATACCGTGTTCACATGAACTTCCACAGAGAGAAGTCCATTTGGGACTGACTGGCACACAGGCTTTTTTGCTGCTTTTCCGGTGTCACTGTCTGGGTGTGTGTAGCAGGTGCCAGGCACCTCATGGGTAACACCGAAGCAGACATTTTCCAGTGCTACAGGAGATAACGGCGTTTTGACCCCGTATGCTTCTTTCGTTCTGATTAAACAGCTGCTGCTGCTGGTGGTTCCACTGCGTTTAATCTGAGCTCAGTGTTAGGCTGACATGCTCGTTATGTTCCCAAATTGCTTAATCTGCAATGTCAGGACCTGAAACAAAACACAGGCAATACTGGTAAGGGCAAACACGGCTGCTTTGCATGGCTGGGAGAAACTGCTGCCTTACAGTTGTCCTACAGGTTTTTTGCATTGTTTTTAATGGGTAATTTCAGGTCAGCTGCATCTCAGCTCTTAGGGTAGCTCAAGTTAGAGACTGAAAAGAAAGGAAAAACAAGGGCCTGCATGTTTCAGGAGCTGCAGTCCTGTTTTCCAAAAGCAACCTGGGCTTTTAGCAGCCTAACTGCCATTGCCTAGCAGTCAGAGTAGCTCTCAGTGCTCAGTTTTGCAGAGGAAAAGGCGAATTCCCTTTCAGCAAACAGTCTGTGTCAGCTACGGCACTTGCAAAACTCCTTGCTTTGCTGTACGTGCCATTTGATGCTTCTGAGAGCATGATTGCTCATAATGTGCTAAATCCACCACCTGCCTGTATAGAGGATAGTGGATTTGCTGTTAGGATGTGTCTAACTTGCTTCTTAAAATATTGTGTAAAGCACTAAAATCTTCTTTACCAACTAAATAAACCGGAGCTGTTTTGCAGAGGTGTCTTGGGGGGTTGCTGGCACCTCCCCTCCCTGTGTTTGCTGAGATGTTGTGGTACAGAGAGGCTCTGTCTCTGTGGAGGTGGCTGCAGCTTGCTGTTGTTCTAAGGCTTGAAGATTTCACTAACAAGTCTTAGCAATGAGTGTCTCTGGCTAGGTCTCACTACTAATGATCAGATGAAACCAGTGTGAGAATTGCTTGTAGGAGATGAGCTTTAATCCTGTGTTTCTTTCTGACCGATGCTCTGCTCCTACCAGCTGGAAGTGCTATTTCCATGTCTATTTATTCACCTCCACTTAGGAGCCAGAGGCATTGGAGGGGGATCAGGGTGTGTGGGAGGAAGGTGAAGGGCAGCACATGGCTCAATGCAATTTGCTTTGGTCAAGTAGGATTTAGACCCAGCTGCTGGCTCATGTTTATAGCCCCCTTGATGGGAGGAGGAGGACTTTGACTGTCAGAATAGGATTGATGTCACCCAGTAGCTAAGGGCACCAAAGTTTCTTCTGCCTCTGCCCCCATGGCCAGCCTTTCAGCTGTGTCCTGAGCAGAGCCTGATGAAGAAAAGCACCAGTGCCAGTGCAGTGCATGGACAAACATTACATTGATACAGCAGTATCAAAGACATGGTCCTATCCCCAAACCAAACTGTACACCAGAAATTTCAGTGGTGCATAGTCACCTTGATAAGACTTTTCAAGCTATTTTTTCTGTGAACAGAGCAATGAGAGAAGCTCCTGGTAGAGCTGGTGTCTCAGCTCCCCAGAGCCTTGCCCTGGGCATGGCTGGAGCACCGCTTTGACAGTGTCAGACAGCAGCAACAGACAAAGGAGCCACTCTCCAGTGGCTGTCGCTGTGCTGGGTCTCTCCCCACTCATCACCACACGCTTTCAAGGGTCTGGTTGTGTCACCATTGGCAGGGATGGTGCTCTCTGTAACCTCAGTGCAGGCTGCAGCACTGCCTGTGCCAGGAGCCACAAACCCAGAATCACAACCTTCTGAAAGCCTGGGCTGAATGAAATAAACCAACAGCATGGCTGTTCAATCAGAGCCTCTCTGATACACCCTCTGCTTTGAGCCTGTAGGGGCCACAATGTCAAAGGAAATTGCCCAGTTTGTCCTTCCCACTGGTAACTGGTGCACAGTTACCTCTTTGGCATTTGGGGCCCACCTGCCTTTCTTGACAAGGTTTTTCTGTGTGTCCTGTTTAGTGCCCAGCTGATGGCTTCCTTGTTGTAACCTACCTGTGAGAGCCCAGCCTGCAGGCTCAGACGTAGGCAGGGTTTCCCCCTGCTCTGAGGATCAGCCCACTCTTTTCTGCTCTCTTCACTGAAGACGGAGTCATCCCACTGAACATGCAGCATGCTTTTCATAGATACTTTCAAAATCACCTAGTTTCCTGCCTCAAGTTCTCAGAAATGACGTGCTAACACTAAAATCGTCAGCTCCTTTAAACGTACCTCTTTGATTTTGTCCTGTATGTCCCTGAGCTGAACCAAGTGTTGACCGTGCTTTTCCCATCCTGGATGTCACTTCATTTCCATGTCTCTGCTGACCAATGGGATGCTGCACACCTCGGTGAACCCTTGTGCCTTCTTTATGGGTTCAACTCCTAGTGCTACCTGACTCTTGTGTTTCAAGGACTTTCCCCATTGCTATAATTACTTGGAGTCCTGCCTGTCTGTCAGTGTGGCTTTCCAGGGCGGTTTCTTGGTGGCGTGATGTGATCTTCCTGGCCTTTAAGGGGTCAACCATGCTGTCCTGTGACTTCTGCAGATGCTTTAGGTGAAGTGGCAGTGACAAGGATGTGGTCATATTGGCCGAGGTTCTTGTCTAGCTCTTCACCCTCTCTGCCACTTTTCTGTCTGTAGGTGACGTTAATGACTGTAGCTGGGATTTGTAGGAGTGGAGGACTCTCTATATATTGCAGGCTGAAAAAAAATGCCTTCTGAGTGTCACAAAACTGCTGTTGAAAGAAGTCTGCTGTTCTTCAGTCCTCTGATCTGAGCTGTAAATCGGAGTAGGTAAACTCCACAGGACCTTCTGGGCTCACAGCCAGCCTCTATGCACCTCCCTGCCATGCAGTAGCATGCTGCAGAAGACCTTCCCAACATCAAATGCAGACTCTCGTGGGTCCTTTCTGGGATAGTGAGGTGATATTTTTGGGGTGCTCTGATGCCGATTTTCTCTTTCAGCAAGTCAGAAATTCCCACGCCTCTGAAATCTTCTGTCCATTTCATGCAAGTGCAGCATGTCTTGCCTTCACTGGGGTTTGCTTTTTTAAGCTTTTCCTTGTTATGACAGGACCAAGAAACCTCCTTTTCTCTTAAAAACAAAAAGCCAAACCATTTCCATCTAACTCCAGGAGGAGTGCTCTCATAGACTGCCACATCTCTGTGAAGGCATGAGGAAGTAAACACCTCTGAGGGAAGCCTCCACAGAAAGGCAGCAGCAGTTGGCTCAAACCCCGTCTTCCTACTCAGACACTAACACTTTAAGCACTACTCAGACAATTACTTTACGTTGCTTTAAGTACCTCCAGTTGTTTTCTGACTCGCTTCTGCTTTGGTCACTGACGGTGAGTGGGAAGCCTGAGATATCAGACTGGAAAAATATCTTCTGTGCTTTAACCTTGTTTTCTTTTAAATCCTTTTTCCACACAGAAGCCCTTTGCTTTCTGCAGGGTGAAAGGGTGAGCACTCAACACGCTTCCAAAAAGGCAGAGGCACGGTGCCTCTGTGGCTGTGCCTTCTTTGCACAACGACACATCTCACAGCCACAGTGAAGACACCAGTTGTTAAAAAGAAATGAAGCTCTGGAAGAATGTATCTGCCAAGAAGGTTTTGGACCTGGATTGCCTCCAGTCTCCCAGGTCTCTGAACACCCTTGTGTGCTTGGCCACGGGCAGAAACCCCATGGGACCTTTGTTATCAGCTAACTACAATCCACAGTTCCAGTTCTGTAAGCCCTTTCCCTGAGGAGAGATGTCTAACCCTACCCACACCTCGGGACAGATTATGGTTTCAAAAAAATAACCTCACCGTTCCTGAAATGTGTCTTAATTATCTCAGCAATTACCTTAGCAATTTGCATTTGACAAAAGATAGAGCCAGTTTCTCTTGTTCTACTGATCTATGCTTAATGCCAGATGGGGGTGGCTTCAGGTCAGGTGTTTCCCAGGCCCGAGGCTGCCTTTGGTCTGCAAGACAAGCCAAGAAAGAAGAGAGAAAGACAGGATATAAATGCTGGTTGTCTTAGGGTAGCTCAGCTCCAGACTGATCAGCATAAAACCCATACTGGGATGCTAAAGAATTTTGATAAAAGGCACTTGAAAAGTGGAGCATGTGTCTTGTGCCATGGACCAGGTTGTAAAGCAGGTATTTGTGGGCAGAGGCACCCAGAGGACTTCCCTGCTGGGGCAGGTGGGTTGTGGAGAATATCCCTGAGCCAGCAGCTCTGGCATTCTGGATCTTGACGCAGACTCAAGGTGTTATCCTCGAGATCTTGGGAAAGGAAGGAGAAATTAGTATTCCTCCGTGGGGCTGTGGGAACATGGTTTGCCGGGAGCAAGGCTGTGTTAGGTTTTCTGCAAGCAGTGCAAAAGTGGGGTTTTGATTGGTTTCCAAACAGCCACAACTGGCACATTTTAAATGACTTGATACCCTCCTTGGGAGCAGGGCTGCCCTTTGATGTGTTGGGGTGTTTCTTTGCAGAAGAGACACAAAAGAAAGAGGTGAACTGACGAAACAAAGTCCTACATAGCTAGTGTGGCATTTTCCCAAACAGCAACGTGGAAATGGGTTGCTGGTGGGAGGCCAAGGCACGCAGCAATGCCTGCCTGCATCTGCTGGGGAGGCACACACCTTCTGACCTACACTTCTGCTTTGCCTAAACATTGCAACTCGGTACTCTGGGAAATACTACAGCAACACTTCAAAGGGTGAGAGTGTTTGGAAGGCTGGGGAAGCCTCCCTGAGCTCAGGCCAGGCAGGGAGTGAGGCTGATCTCCACAGGCAGGGCAGGGCACAGCCAGCAGCCCTGCTGCTGCTGGCACCTCGCTGGGGTAAGGCTTCGAGGCTGTTGTCTCCCTGGTGACTTTGGCGCATGGTGGCAGCCCTCAAGAGAAGATAAATGCAACTGCAGTTGAAGAAGCACAAAGAGAACCCTATGCTGGTCCTCAGTGCCAAAGGTTTTGGGGAAGAAGAGCTGCTTGGAGGGGTGCTGCGGGGAAGTGAAGTTCCTGGAAGGGTACATTCTACAACTCTTTCTCTGTGGTGCCCTAGGACTCGGCTATTTAGGTGTCCCTTTGCTGTTCCTATGGAGGTAGGAATTTTTTCCTCAAAGAGCCCTTGCTGACTGTCCATTTCCTCTCCTATTGCAGTGATTACAGGGTTTTGTAGTTGAACAATGCTCAAGCGAGGGAGCCATTAACTATTCGCAGAGTTGTGGGGTTTTTGTCTACAGCTATAGGAAAAATCTTGGCAGCAGGGTTCGCACATATAGCCCTGCTCAGCTCCTGGGATGCAGTGGAAGAACACTTCTCTCCCTGGAGAAGATCCCGTATCAGCAGAAGGGTGAGCAGTCAGTAGGAGCTAATGAATCAGCTGAAGATCAGCAGATACAGGTGAGAACACGTGTAGCCATTCATTTCTGAGTGTCTTTTAACACAGCTTTGTGTTATCAGCATCCTCCATGCAGTTTGGGCAGAGCCCTTTAAGTCCTGCATGAGAGGGGCAGACACTGGGGTAAGGCAGCCTGGACTCGGGGAACCAGAAAAATGAGGCTGATGCCAGCCATGGGGCAGAGCGGTCACAGAGCTATTGAGAACAAGTGACTCATGTGTGGGTGGAATAAATCCTGTGTCAAGGCCCAAACATGATTTCTCCTTTGCTTCATTCCTTATCTTCCTGGTGTTTGGAGAACGATCCAAAGGCTGGAGCACTTGAAGCTCTTGCTAATTGGACAAGGCCTTGGTGTCATTTAGATTTATTCATGCTACACGTACCCCCTCACGGTGCAATTAACAGTGGTGGCACTGTTAGATAATTAGTTTTAGTGTAATTAAATTAAGTTTAATGTAGAGGCCAAATGACCTGGGTAGTTTATATGTGAGTTGGTGCCCCTCAGTGAATAAATCCAGACTAGTGACCCCCTACTGACAACAGCAGAGCTTTGGTTCATCAAGGTGCTCATCACTCAGCGGGGCTGACCAAGGCTGCTCTGGAGGGGAAACTTTTTTCTGCTTTTCCTCCACTCTGGAGGTAAAAAAAATGACATTTTCACATTTCTCTACTTTCTGAATGGAGGTGAAATGGCAAAAAAACACCAACAACTTGCCACAAAACGATCTCAGCTTCTGTGGCAGTAGAAATGCCAGCTCCTGCTTCATGATGTGGCAGCTTAACATCTTGGTTTGACTGACTACAGCCACGCTGCTGCTGTGCTGCATGCAGCCAGGCTGGCTGGAGCACAGGGCCACGGCGAGACACAATGGGGTGACCCACCAAGTGGAAACACAATTTCATGCTGAACTGATTCACACCACAATACTTTGGGCACATTCAACTAAATGCTCTGTTCTCTAGGTCCTAGTGACTTCCAGCTGCAAGATTCTGTTGAGATGCTCCTGGCAGAAGAGAACAGTGTACAGAGAGATATGGATATACAAAGAGACACGGGTACACACCTCCTCGTAAAAAAAACGAAAGTAACATCTCAGAAACTTCATTTTCTATAGCAAAAAAAGCTTCCTGCAGAAAATGCAGCTCCTCCTCCAGCCTGGCCGGGCAACCCTCACATCTCAGGAGGTGACTGGGCTCACAGCTCCCTGCCCAGGCTGCTCTTTTCCCCAAGCAGCTTGCAGACAGACATTCTCACCCCCCGCTGTCACTTGATGCATTTCTTATCTCAGTGGTAACACAAGGGTCCTTGATGGTTTTACCATCTCGGTAGGCAGTGGATAGGTTGCAATTACATCACAGTTTATCTTTGGACTTTGCATTCGTGCTGAGGATCAGGGCAATCTGTTTATTTACAGATCTGGGCATATATATATATATATATGAATCCTTATATTTCACAAACAACCCTGTGTATTCTTGGATGGAAAGCACGTTAGAGCAAGGCAGCATTTTCTCTCATCCTATTTGTTCTGCCCTTCTCTCCCTGAGCACAATGAGAGCAGGAGGAAGTCTCGCATTGGTTTGCTACTAGTTTCCAGGCAGTTTTGCTTCCAGCTTCACAACTACAAGCCAGACGTTGCAATACCTAGGTTTGAACAGACACAGACTGTGCACAAGGCTTCAAAAAAAACACCCCAGCGCCACGAGAGACACAGGAGGGTCCGCAGACGGTCCCTGGTGTTTATTGTATTGAGTTTGGTCAAATTTGCCTCTTTAAATGCTAGAGAAGATTAAGGATTTGTGCAAAATCCCCAGGAGTGATGAGTTGGAGGCGGGAGAGAGGGGCTGTGTCCAGGCAGGCTGCAGGCGCTGCGCAGCCCTGCGCCTCACCCACAGCAGGCGACTTCCTCTACCTGCCGCTCCAGCACTTCATTACCCAGCCCCATGGCCCTGCCGTGCCCTCGCAGACCGAAATGCTGGCGCTCCTGCTCCTGTCCACAGCCCCTGCCAGCCCTGTGTCGCTCAGCAGCTGCTCATGCAGTCCCTGAGCTGCCGGGGGTTGGGGAGCAGAGGCACCGCAGGCACCGACTTCTGGGGCTGCCTCAAAGGATGGATGGGTGGATGGATGGATGGATGACTCCGAGGGAGGTCTTGGCAACTCCTGACCTCCCTCTCACACCTTTGGTCCCTCTCTTTCCCCCAGCCCAGCCCAGGGAGGCTGTGACACACAGCCCCCCTGCGACAGTGAGATTGTTTGTGATACACATCACTTATTTCATTATTTTTCTTTTCCTGAAGCACATCTCCAATCAGAAAGAGTAAGAAAATCCCATCCGCCTGCCAATTGACTCATGTGTAGGGTTTCCGCTTCCCAGATCTGCATATTGTAAGCTCCTGACACAAGTTGATGTTGTAAGTACAGCTTCCATACGGTTCTCTCAAAGGCAACAGATTTTTTTATACATATATATTTATATATGGCACCTGGTTTGGCAGAAACCACATCCGAAAAAGGGAAATAAGGAAAACGTTTAAAAGCTGACTCTACCTAGCTATTGCTGGCTCTGGAGGGGTTTTGGCCAATTCCAAAGACAGTCTCACTCTCACTCAGAAACGACATGGGACTCGATAGAGCTGGGCTGGCTCCCGAGAGCAGAGGGACCGGGTCACAGCTGGATGCAGCTGTGGAAGGACCCTTCCCCTCCCTGCGCATCCCGCAGGCACACGGTTGCCCCGCTGGTACCAACAGCACCAAGCCCTGGAGCTTCCCGCACTCCGGCCTGGCAGAATGCGGGTTCTGCACCTGAAACCTGGCAACTTTCCCTGCTGGACTCGACAGGCACAACCGCTCGGGCACTGGGTGGGATCCCACCGCTTGTGGTAAATTCACCCACCCGCGGGCTTTTGCGATGAGGTGCGCCAGGGCTGCGGGACACGCAGGATGAGGCTGGTGGGCGCTGGGACACGTGGGATGGGGCTGGTGGGCACTGGGACAGGCGGGATGGTGCTGGTGGGCACTGGGACAGGCGGGATGGGGCTGGTGGGCACTGGGACAGGTGGGATGGGGCTGGTGGGCGCTGGAACACTCGGGATGAGGCTGGTGGGCGCTGGGACAGGTGGGATGGGGCTG
>WBNH01010440.1:971410-1013989 GCA_013401255.1 Urocolius indicus | reverse complement strand
CGCCGCCATCCCGGCGCAGCCCGCGGCCGCCCCCAGCCGCGCTGCGGGCCCAGGGCAGGGGCGGCGGCGGCGGCTTCTCCCCGTTCCCCGCGCCCTGCATGAGAGCGGGCGGTAAATAGCTCCGGCGCCGCGGCGGCCGCCGCTGCCCGCTCGGTGGCGGCGGAAACATGGCGAGCGACTCCCCGGCGCGGAGCCTGGACGAGATCGACCTCTCGGCGCTGCGGGTGAGGCGCGCCGCCGGGTCGGGGCTCGGGGGGGGATGCGGGAGCTGCCCCCCCCCCCCCCACCGGGGGGAGGGGGGGGTGGGAGGGGGGAGGGAGGGAGGGGGGGGGGGGGGGCTGGGGGGGGGCAGGGCGGGCCCGGGGGGGGGGGGGGGCTGGGGGGGGGCAGGGCGGGCCCGGGGGGGGGGGGGGGCTGGGGGGGGGCAGGGCGGGCCCGGGGGGGGGGGGGGGCTGGGGTGTGCGCGGCGGGGTGCGGAGGCTGCGTGCGGGGATGTGTGTGCGCGTATGCAGACAGCGCCGTTGTGCCCCTGCCTGTGCACGCACGCTGCCGTGTGTACGCATGTCCGCGTGTGTTTATACACACACACATGTGTGCCTGTCTGCGCAGCCCTGCACGTACGGCCAGGGCCGGGCGCGCGTACGCAGGTGTGAGATGTGTGTGAGATGTGTGTGAGATGTGTGTGAGATGTGTGTGAGATGTGTGTGAGATGTGTGTGAGATGTGTGTGAGATGTGTGTGAGATGTGTGTGAGATGTGTGTGTGTGTGTGCACGCACGGAGCAGCGCTGCGGGCTGGCGTTTGGGGTGGGGGGAGGCAGCCCGGGGACCCCCTTTGGGCGGTGGGACTGGGCAATGCCCGCGCCCCGCTCACGGGACCGAGCGACGGGCGCACACACGGAGGGACAGACGGACAGGCAGGGGTCGGCGGCGACGGAGGTTGCTGGGTTGCGGGAGCAGAGCTGCTCCCCACGTACAGCTCCACACCGGCGCGGACCCCGCAGCACTTCCATCCATCTCTCACCGTGCCCCTTCGCTCTGTATCCTCCTCATCCCTCCCCCCCCAACCCCGAAAACGAAGCTCATCATGTACCCTTGAAATGTCGGGCTCGTCAAACGTGTCAGCCTCTGCGTGGGCTGTGGCCTGATGTGTGTGTGTGTGTGTGTGTGTCCCTCCCTCCCCGCTTCGTCTATTTTTCCTGTAACTTTCTTCCTTTTCCCTCATTCTTCTCCATCCTTTCGGTCATAAACCAGCTAGTTGCTAACGAGTCGTTTAGAGAAGCAGCGTTTGTTTGGGGAGGCATCAGCAAGGCTGCTTCTCTCAACCTGCTGGCATAGATAAATAAATGAAACGGGGCAGAATCTGCTGAAGACTTGCACAAGTGTATTTTTAGAAGTATTATTTGCTTCAGTGCAGAGAGAGAGAGGAAAGAAAAAATAGAAAAGTCTATTCACTTGCCCTACTTTCTTCCTGGTGAGTTTCTGGTTGATTAATAGTGTAAATGATGGCTCAGCAATACACAGCGTAGAGGAGGTTGGGGCAGGGGATCCACCCAGCTTCAAAACAGACCTGAAGCTCATGTCCCCTCTTTGGTGGAAGGTGCCGTGGGAGAGAGGCTGCTGAAGCTCTGGGATTTAATGCAGGAAGGCAGTATCATTTGGGGGGGGAGAGAGGGCCCTCTCTTTCCTACCCCCTGAAAATCAATTTCCTATTTAAAAACCCCTGTTTTTCACATCTGTTTTGGGGAGTTTATTTGAACTAGGGCTCCTTTTCTTTTTAAAACTATATCCACACATGCTTACTTTGGGTTTGTTTTGTTTTGTTTTTTCTGTTTGTAGCCTTTTAATAGCAACACGAGCCAGATATATTCAGGGGTTTGTTTTCACTTTAGGAGGAAATGTATATTCCCTCCCCACCCCCGCCCGAGACTCACCGGCCTGTGAGCAGAGCAGTGCTGGTCTTTTGGGGCAAGCAGAGATGAGGGGACCTGAAACGCCAGCTCACAGCAGAGTGGGAGTGCTAGGCCATGTCCTCTGCCCAGCACAGCCACTCTGGCAGGACCCCACTGCCTGCCTGCTTGGGCTATGGCCCCCTCTCGAGGGGAGAGACTCACTGGGGTGTTTCTCTGTAAATGATGAGATGTGTTGGTTTGTAAGTGAGACAAGAATAGGAGCTTAATTTGCTAAGGAATAGACCTTCCTCTAGACTAAGCTCTTTTGGCACTTAGAATAATTGTTAAAGGTCATAAATTCAGCAGATAGGGCAAGGAGCGTGAATCATTCCACAGGATCTGAATCAGAAATCAATAGTGAATTTGCTGCCTGAGCACAAAACATGGCAGGGAGGAGTAATTCTCCAAGCCTTGCAAAATTCTAGTTATTAGAAAAGAAGCATCACGTTGCCGTGGGCTCGTAGATAAGTCTGGATGGAGGAGACATTGCTCTCGTTGCCTGTGTGTTTGTTCAAAGGGGTGAGGGATGGCTGCGTGAAACGCTGGGGGCAGGTGGTGACTCAAAATGTGGAGTGGAGGGGATGGTTGGATCCCAGCAGTGGAGAAAGGAAACACTCAGGCTGCTTATCTCCAAGTTTGAGTCACAGAAATGTTCCAAGAGGCTGGGTTTTATGGACAACAAGCAAGCGCCTGTTAAAAAGGTGGACCTTTGGCTGCCAGTTCTCCCCGTCCTTTGGCTTCCCTACTTGTGTCACCCCTGCACACTGTCACTCGTTTCAGCTTGCCTCTGCCCGTTAGCTTACGGGGTAGGGTTTATAGGGCTGGGCTGAGAGGTGCCACGGGAGGTGGCAGGCGCTCCTGGCTTTGCCATGGGAGAGTTTGTCTTGGCCATGCAGTCGAGCTCCAGCACAGCAGTGCATCTGCTCAACGTGCTGGCGGCTGGGCCAGGAACAAAGCACTGAATCCTGATTAGAATGCACGGCCTGGTAAAGCGCACTTGGGGCTCGCTCCTGCCTTCTTTGCGACAGATCTCTCTCCATCATTGTGCACCACACTCATTGCCATGGTACCCGAGTGTCCCCGTGGCAGTGCAGAGGTCTGAGCCTGCGAGGAGAGGCCAGGGTGAAGCCGTCAACATCAGAGGGGTTCTCAACATAGAGCTCTTCTGGTGCTGGTAATGAGTATTGTTAATGTTGCAGAAAACTGTAATTTGAAATGCTGAGGCCGTTGAGGTGGTGCTGCATATTATACTGACAAGGGGATAAGATAAACTACATTATAATGTTCTTTTGTACGGGCTGGGAGATATTTTTTTGCTAGTCCACTCGGCGTGTTTCATAGCCAAGTGACCTGGCAGTGCTATTAGCAGAATAATGATTAACACGAGCGTTTGCGCCGGCTGCTGACAGGCGTGTTTGAGAAGCAGATTTTGGCGATGAAAGGAGGATGAGTGTGAGGAGGGATGCAGTGGGCCAGGCTCGCTGGTGCTAAATGCACAGCCGACCCCAATAGGAGAGCAAGCAGAAAGATGGGGCTGGGCTTTGGGGTTTTTTCCACCCCCTTTTTTTTTTGTTGTTGTCTCAGCGAATGCAAGAGCCTGTCATCTCTTGCTGAAGGCAGTGGCCTTGATCCTTCTAAAATATTCAGGTCAATAGCTTTTCCTCTGCTGCATCCATCTGCAGGGCTGTGCCTCTCTGAATGGTGTGCTAGCAGTGGCAGTGGGCTCTTCTGCAGTAGCTGCCACAGCTGGATGCATTTGAGGTGCTTTGCAAGGTGCGTGGGAGGTGATTGAGAAAAGCTCTCTGGGAGGAAAACCTTTCTTGGGGAGCTGATGACTCTCGGTAGGACCTGCCTGGGACAAGCAAACCCCCCTGCTCACAGCTGCTCCTTGTCTGCTTGTCGAGGGGCTCGCCCTGGGCTCTGGGGGCTTGGGAGGCTCACCTGGGTTTGGTTGCTTGGCTGAGGGTTTCCTGCAAGCCTGGGTGTTAAAAAAGAGCCTTTTTGTGGAAGGAGTAATTGTTTTCTTCATGTACCTGGATGTTGCTTTTGTTTTGGACTCGTTACACAAACCCCAAGCTTTTGTTATTTACTTCAGCAAAGTGCTGACCGTGCACTCCTTGGAAACGGGATCCTAAAATCGTTAGTTGTTTTGGAAATGCCTGGCCTCAGTGTTGGAGAAGAGACAGCAGAGAATTAAGGAGCCAGTGGGTATTAGCTGTTGCTGGGAAGAATTGGATGAAACCCAAAAATGTCACTAATTTAGCTTTGCTTTGTGTGGAAGTGACGTTTCACTGGCCATTTGTTTGCATTAGTTGATCATTGTCAATGAACATAAAAGCTCTCATATTAAAAAAGAAGCCTCACAAAACCCCAGCAAACATGTAGGCATTGTCCTGTTTCTAGAACTTCATCGCTCCGTGGTGTATTTCAGCATCATTAAAGATTTAGGAGAAGTTCTAATGGGGGATAAACACTGCAAGTCACCTCTCAGGAGCATTATCCTGGCAGCACGATGTTGATGTTTCTTCTTCTCTTGCACTTTTTAAAGAAACTCTGTAGCTCAACAGAATTTGTGCTGCTTATGCAAAGGTCACCTTCTTCCTAAATAGAAAGAGCAACAAATTTGACTAGAGATGACTTGTAGAGATTAAAAAAAAAAAGGCATGAGAAGCTAATTTATTTGTGCTGCTTTACATGCTGTGTTATCATGCAAAACCTGGGACAAATAAGTACCTTCAAAACCTTCACCAAGGAAGTGTGTATATAGCCACAGTTCCTGAGGATAGACATTCTTCCTTTGGGGACTTCAAGCTGTCCTTTTCCAGCTTCTTCAGTGCACGTGTAAGCTATGGACCGTGACTGTGTCTGTGTACTTTGTCTCTTTTTGAGCCTTTATTTTCCCCATAAAACCTTGCAGCACAGCGTTGGTCTGTGAATCATCCCAAAGGGATGGCAATGGCCAACTCTAAGCCTTTCTTCCTGCGTCTTGCTTCCATTCCTTGAGCCGGGAGTGCTGTTAGTGATGCAAACGTGGATCTTCTACATGTGTGTGCATATTCCTCTACAACAGAAACCAGACTGCGTTCTGTCTAATCCTTCTGCGTGGCTGATTTGATTTGTTTCACCTTTTTGAGCTGTGCAGCCCAGATGCTGCTGTTCTGCAGTTCCCCAGGTGTCCTTCAGCACTGCTGCTGTGATTCTTCTTCCCCATCTTTGAACATCTTCCACAACTCAAAGGCGTATGGTGTTTTTAAAGGCACGGAGAGTCTGTTTTCACTAGTATTCCTGTGCTGGTCAGCCAAAAAAAAAGGGAATAAATTGGAGTGAATTTGTAGCAAAAACGTGGTTTTGAGCAGGTTGAAGCTTGAGCACAAGCGTTTGGTTGAGTTGAGGTTCGAAGCAGCAAGGAGTGTTTGGTTGGTGTGCATATTTAAAGCCAAGTGCCTGATATTCCATCCACACAAGAAGGTGCAGTTACAGGAGGTTTTTATCCTTGCTACTTGATGGTGGTTTTTATCAGCCAGGCTCTAGCAGATGTAGTTGTACAGTTTGCATGGGGTGAGGGGGTAAATGCTTTCCATTTGATCTGTATGTAAATCTCCACAAATGAATCGCCCAGCTAAGGAAAAGGTGTCCTTGGAATCATCATTCACATGGGGCCAGCTCACAGGAAAGCTGCTATCACCTCCTGGGCTCAGCCTCTGAGCTGCTCTCTGCAAACCCTTGCCTGACTCCTTCTAATGTACCCCTGGTCCCTTGGCAGGGGTAATTACAGACATCAGCAGGAGTTCTCTGCCTCTGACCTGCAGACCAAGGACAGAATATTGATCCCTATCTCATTTCTTCATGCCTCAAATATAAATGGGGAGAATCCTGTTAGATTTCCAATGCTTCTCCTGGTAAAAAGCTACCAACTGGCAAAACGGTGCGTGGCGTCTGGAACAGCATCGCTAAAAGCTGGTGTGGAGTGGGGTGGGAAGGGTGGTACTGAGGGTTCAGGACTTGCCTCTTAAGGGCAGCTTCTCACCCAGGGGAACCCGAGGAACAAGCGTGCTCTTTTCCCATCGCTGCCAGCTGCAGAAGAGACCAGGAACATCACAGGGTGAAGCACAGACCAGCAGCAGAGCTGTGCTGGGAGTCGGAACCATTCCTTCTCCTGGGGCTTTGGCTGACTCTTCGTCTTCCTTTGGTCATGAGTGCTCTGCAGGTGCCCTCCATCACCCGATGGAGGAAGCACAGAGCCTCCATTACAAGAGGTTTGCATTGGCCGATGCTTAGGTCTCTTTGTTACCTTTCATGCAGCCACTAAAACCGTCTGTAAGCTGCAGGTTAAAAGCCACTAGCCCAAGTCATTGATAGCTCCATTAAATGAGGGGTTGTATTTCCCACTTGTAAAGCCAGCAGCTTTGATTTGACCCCCTCCTTGTCACCTCCTTCTGTCCCTTGTTGTGACTTTGAGCCATGTCTGCACGTTGAAGCTGGGGGGCTGTCTGCTCTGGGTTTGGGAAGGCAATTTATCTAAGCCAGATTTGGTGTCCTCCATGGAAATTGCTCGTGATTTCTAAAGGAGGATTGGCTGAGCAGCATGGTCCTTGGGAAACAGAACCTCCTTCTCTCTCCTCATTCCCCCTCCTTGGTGTTTTCAAGATGAGCCCTGCGAGGGGCTGTGCATCCCCTTCCTGCAGAGGGATGAGGATGCTCAGCACGTATGGCCTCAGCCCTGAGGTGTTCCTGCGATGGCTTGTTAGTGAAAGGAGAGAAAAAGCCACCAAGGTTGGAACACACTGGCAAGAAGTTTAGTCAGAACTGAGATTCCATCTCTTTGCACAACTGATTTGATTTTGTAATGGCAGATCAGAAAGCCTTCCTCCCCTTAGGTTGAGAATGTTGCTCTTCCATGTTATGGATGATTGTGATCAGGCGGGCGGTGTCCAGATGCATCTTGCCTAGTTGAGAACTGACGTTTCCTCCTTCCACACCAGGTGAGCAAACAGCACGTACTGCCCCGTGCTCAGCTGCTGAGCTGCCCTGGGCGCAGCAGAAGGCAAGCTCTCTGCTCTGCTGCAGATAACCAGCTCTCTTTGCTCCACAAACCATATTAGATATTAATGGCTTGGTGCAAACACCACCCACTTGCCAGTAAGTGAGACCTGAGCGGTTCACATGGTCCCACCTTTCCTACGTAACACGCTCGGGCTGATAGCAGCCGTGGCCTCTGGCAAGCGCAGGAGCCGCTTAGTTTGTGCAGCGGGCTGTGAACAGTGAGTTGCTCTTCTGAGTAAAACCTTAGCAATCTGAGTTTAACATCCTCTCGGTTTTAAGTGCTGTCGCTGCAGCGAGGGTGGGTGGATGTGTTTCTGTTCATGTGAGTGCACGTGTGGTTTTCAGCTTCAGAGTGCATGAAACCTTTTGTTACAGTTTTTGCTTGCTTCCCGCAGCAGTGGCGTTTCAGAGTGCAGAATGGAATACATTGCTCAGAAAGCGACACTTTTTAGAAGCTGGGGATGTTGCCTAGAATGTATATTCCTTCATAAACTAACAACAAATCCAAAATTTAGTTGAGGTGGCTGACACTTCCTCCCCCTTACTTGTAAAAATTCTCTTTACTCCTAATTTTGAAACCCAGCAGGAAAAAGCCTACTGCCAGCTGAGTCATGTGTTTAGTGCATGACAGAAGTGACTGTTTGGGACCATGCCCTTAATTTGCTGGATAGAAACTTGAGGATGCATTGGAGGCAGTAGAGCCTTTGCCGAGGAAGAGACCGCACGGCTTGAGTCGAATAAAAATGTGTCTAATAACCGCTGTAGAATGCTACAGAAACACAAGAGATCAAAGCTTTGGAGGCATTTGTTCTCATAATTTGTGGGTCAGATCCTTGCAGGACTAATTGAGTGGTGTTTGATGTCCAGGCAACAATAGAAATCTCCCTGGAAGTCAGAATACATTTGCCTCTTCCTTTCTCTTTCATACACAAGCAGAAAAGCTTAGTATGAATTTGAGTTAAACTGGCAAAAGTGAAGATCTCCTCTCTGCCTCGCTGCCATCTTTCTTAGCTATATTACACTGTGGGCCATAGAGCTAATACAGTGACCAAAACAACTGCATAGTGGTCTTTCTGACGAGAATGCTCCAGGAGCACTAAGCCTGTTGTTTTTTGCCCATCATGCTTCTGCTCTGCAGAGCATGGACTGAGATGAAACCAGAGAGTGAGCTTTGATGGTGCAGTTCATAGAATCTCCCTGGTTGGGACTCACTAGGCATGATACCCGAGTGGTATCTCAGCTTTGAAGGTTGTTATCCCCAAAGACACAGCGAGTCAGATCAGCTCTGTGCTTTGTGTACTTACAAAGTACTTTTTTTTTCCTTTATTTAAATACTTTTACATATTTATATAATATACATACACAACATACATAACTAGGCATGGGTCTAACTGTTCCCTCTTGAGTGGGGTAGGACAGAGTGATGGGCTAGTGTGCCTACAAATGGCACAGCCCATGTCCCTGGATGTGGCATGCAGACCTTCAAAACACAAGGCCAGTATCTTCCAAGCTGCTCGTAGAATCATAGAATGGTAGGGATTGGAAGGGACCTCTAAAGATCATTTAGTCCAACCCCACTACTAAAGCAAGTTCACCCTCGTTCTCCTCCAGACTGAACAGCCCCAGTTCCCACAGCCTTTCGTCATAAGGAAGATGCTTCAGTCCCCTGATCATCTTCGTGGCCCTGTACTGGCCTCTCTCCAGCAGTTCTTTGTCTCTCTTAAACTGGGGAGCCCAGAACTGGACACAGGACTGAGGCCTCACCAGGACAGAGTAGAGTGAGGAGGAGAACCTCCCTTGACCTGCTGGCCACACTCTTCTTGATGCATCGCAGGATGCCATTGGCCTTCTAGGTCATGTACATGGGAGGTGTTGAATTAGCCATAGTCCTATTACTCCACGTGACACCTGGCTAGAAGGGAAGGGGCACTTGTTCTATCCTCCACTGCACACAGTTGGTGTTCATCTCTTGTGTCTGCAGATGCCACCGTTTTGGGAGGAAAAATGGGCGTGCAAGGAAACTGTGTTCTTGGAGCAAAACCAGGGGCCAAGGCAGCCAAATTAAAAGGGCTTTAAGTGCATTTTCTGGCTATGCAGACAGGCTGTCTTCTCTGTAATAAATCTTCAGCCTTTAGGTATTGATTAGCTTCAGTAAATAGTGTGATGACTTCGCTCTTCCTATTGCTGTTCTGTGGGGGTCGGTATGTTAGTAAGGCTGAAGAGCTTCTAATAGCTAAATGGGATTCCAGTAGTGAGAGTAGTTTCCAAATGCTCTCTAAAGTGAACCTTGCAGCCAGTGTGACTGTGTTTGCCTGCTATAAATACAGACACGCAGTGCTCTGCTGGTGACCGGACTGGTAATGGCTGTGTTTTCTAAGGGGTAAAACCGTGTTACCTAAGCCAAGTGTCCTGCCCTGGCAGGGATGCTGTCTTCTGGTACACTGCTTGGGGAGCTGTGGTAAAGGGAGTAGGAATGGAGGGGAGAGGCTGGAGTCCTGTTGAATTGTGGGGCTGCTTCACTGGTGGAAAATGGCTGAAAATGCCTTCTCTTCCACCTGCCATGCTCATGGCTTGGAATAGTTTCAATATTCACGTGTTACTGGGCATAGTTCAAAGTGATTTTGGTTTGTTGGGCTTTGCCCCTGCTCTTGGAGGCAAACCTGTGATGTGGCAGCACAAAGGTGGTTGTATTTGAGCACTGGGCGAGTCCTGCATCCTTGGAAAGTTGTCATGATAAAGGATAAACAGAGCAAGGAGTTGGTAGGGACAGTTGCTGGTCATCCGATCCTGATCTAGGTTGACCTGCTTCTTCAGCGGGGTTGGACTAGATGACCTCTAAAGGTCCCTTCCAACCCTACCATTCTGTGATTCTATGATCCTTATGGAGCAGCAGAATGGAGAGCCGCTTGAGGTAGAGATGCTGTAGCTGAAAATCCACCCAGAAGACTTCCCATTGCCGTGCCCATGTTTTGCGACAGCCTGTAGCTACACCGTGGTGGAAAAGTTCTTCCAGAGGCAGTCTGGGACATGAGGTGAAATCTCAGGTTGCTCTGGAGACAGTAAATGGAAAGACAGGATGGAGCAGATGTAAAATTAGCATAACAATATACCTTTAATTCAACTTGAAGGAAATAATTGAAGACTAGCTGTCGCTTATGATGGTGACCTCTGCCAGGATGACTCATGCTGCAATATAATCTGAGTCACTTGTTAATGATGGCCCGTTAAGGAGAATGTGCCAAATCCTGGTAACTTCTTCGCTGAGCAACATAAAAGCCAGGATGAAGATGGGTGTTCAGGATGCTGTTGCCTAAAAATAGCTGATACTAAAGGTGCTGAAACACCTTTACTTGACTCTTGGGGGACTCTAGCATGAAGAGGCAAGGGCCCTGAGCAGAAATGCTACTTCTTTGGCCTTGGTTAAGAGAGCCATGCCACACATTCTGTACTTGTGGCCAAGCCTTGGGCTCTGACGTGATGTTGCCCGAGGGTGGGGACCCTGATAGCTCTCCTTCCTGCCAGGCTCAGCTGGCTGGACGGCAAGTTCCTGCTATGGGAGGGAGGTGGGTAGGTACTCACTTGTGAAGTGAGCATGAAAAGCTGTGGCCAGCTTTGCAAAGGCTGCATTGGCAAGGGCTTAGCACAAGGAGAGAGGTCTAGGGGGCAGCTGGGAGAGCAGGAAGGTAGGAACAAGATCCTCCATGGGAAGGTCCCTGGGGTGCCACCAATGGGGCTGGAGACCTGCAGTTAGCAGCCTGGGGGCTTGGGGAGAGAGAGCTAACAGTCTGGCCATGTTGTCCCCTGCAGTGAGGAGTTTGAGGTACAATCTCTTCTTGAGCTCCTTGCCTCTGTCGCTTGCCAAATGGGTGCAGGAGGAGAAGCTTTTTATGACTACAAGGAACCTGTGGTGCTCCTGTGGCAATTGACTCGAGCACTCATTTGTTAATCATCTACTAGCTATCTTAAATGCTTCCTCATATTGAATTAGTGTTTTCCCTCAATAAATGAGGTTTTGCAATCCACAGAAGAAAGCAAGAGCCTGGGGCGAAGTGGCTTGTGACCAGAGGCAGAGGCTCACCAAAAAGTGAAAGGTGGACCAGCTCTTGGGCTCAGTTCCTTCCCAGGCGTGCTCCTCTCTGCCCTTTCATGTAGCAGAGGGTCAAACAGAGCAGAGGGGCACGTTGCTCCTGGGAAAGGGTTTCTGACTCATCTAAAGCCTGATGGTTTTGCCTGCGGTCATGAAATCCTCACACCAGGTGACTTGAGAGGGGAGTACTTTTTCTCTAGCTCTCGTAAATTGTAGAGAAGCACGGAATAAAAAGGCTTTCTTAAAGGATCATAATCCAAAGGGCAAATAGAAGACTCCAAGTAGTTTACTGGAAGTGCAGAAGAAAAAATGGCAACGAATATGTGAGGCTGTGCTTTCTTTCTTCCCCAAGTGATGCACCACGACAGCTGGAGATCCCTGAGCTGCTTCTGCCACTCTTTCATTTTCGGGTTGAGAGGCTGTCTACCTCCACGCTCCCTCACCTCTGCCACCTGCTTCAAGGTGTATGTTGCCCTCTGGACCGTGCCTGTTTGCAGTCAAGGCTGGACTACCAGTTCCTGCTGTGTAAGGCAGCAGGATTAGTGTGATCCTGAGGGAGATACAAGGGTGGTGGTAAAGGGCTGTGGAGGAAGGTTGAGGCTTGAGGTGAGAAGTGGTGGACCTGAAGGAGGAAAGCTATGCTCCCAGATGTTGCTATCAAGGCAACCTGATGCAACCAAAGGACATTGAATGTATGAGTGGTTGCCTTGCAGATAATTGATGTGCGGTACCTTAGGAATAGACCTCTCTGAGTTATGGAGGAACATCTCTTCCACCAGAAGAGAGACCACCAGCACAGTGGGACCCAAATCTTTACATGGATGAAATCCTTTACATGGACACTTATACCTTCAAGGTCTCCCAGCTCACATCCTCTGAGAAGTGGCTGGAGGAAAAGCATTATGCTTTTGAATAGGCAAAGGCTTTAATCATGTGGTTCAAAGGGAGAGACACCTTGTAGGCAGACAGGCCATATGCCCCCCAAAATGGAGCAGTGTGGTTGACAAGGGAGACGAAGCATAAGTTCAAAGCTGGAGTTGCTTTCTCTCGTTGATGTGGCATCTTCCATGCTGCTGGTGCAAAGCAGAGGGCCTGCACAGAGGAAATGTCCTCGAGAGAAGATGCAAGAGCCCTGCTCATTATCAGAAATGAGTGAAACTGCTCCAAGCTAAGCTGGCTACCTAAAAATAGAAATGTGTGTGGGGGACGACCGTCTTCTGTGTTCATTTGCCCTTGATTTTCATGACATTTTGCTGCTCTATATTATGTGTCTTGTAGGAGAGACTATGTGTCCTGGTCACACTGGAGCAATTTGTGACATGTGCTCATGTCAAAATCCACTGGGGAGGAAGGCCCAGAAGCTTGTTAAGGGTCTAGTAGGGAGCTCGCACAGTGCAGTTGTGCAGGTTTATTCCCCAGTTCTCCTACTTCTTGCAGGTTCCCAGCCTCTCCCTTGGTGTGATCTTGAAACCTTGCCAGTGGCACGTCTGAAGAAGCATTTGACTGGTGGCAGGGCTGTAGGGTGGGATGAGTCTCTGGGGCTGTGAGGTGGTGGGAGCTGGGGACATTCATCCTGTGTGCACTTTGCAGGGGGAGTTATGCCACAGGTAAAGGCTGCAGAATCTGCTTTGCAGTTAAGGGTGGGGAGGGGGAAGATTTAATTACTGTGTTGCTGTTATTCAGCATTTAAAACCCCTGTTTCATAACTGCCTTGTGATATCATTTATGGGTTTTGTCAGTATTATGCAAGCAGCTCACCTTGTGATCATGAAATACTGAAATGTGTGTTCTAACGCTCACCCTCTGTTTCTAAATGAGTCCATAAAACCTCTTGTGCTTGCCATTAATTGTGGAACAATAGGACATTTTTCTCTTGTCATTTTAAAAGAGCTGAGTCTTTCTCTTTTTCATTCAAGTTCCTGGGCCAGCTGCTTTTCTGAGACCTTTCTGTTCCATGTGGGACATATGGGTGGACATACCTTCTTTCCTTCACTGTGCTGTCTTTCACCGTTCAAGGGGAAGCAGGCAGCTTGTGGATCCATCTAGAAGCAAAGGCCTTGCTGTACTGGAGCAGCAGCTATTGCTGGCACTGCTGGGGTTGATGTGATCCATCCACAAGGTTAGCTGAGGCAACTGGGAAAGATGGAACAGGTTGAGATGGGATGACTTTCCTTCTCTGCCCAAAAGAGCTCAAGTGTTACTTTTCTTGTTGTTACTCAGTTGTTTTCTCACTGGAAGTGTCTAACACCAGCAGATGCCCCACCAGAAATGCCCAGGGTGCCCTCAAAGGCTACTGTGCTGGCACAAAGCAGGGCAGGAGCTGTGCCCTAAACATGGCTCTGGTCATGGGAGCAACTGTGCCAGCTCTTGGGTAGACTTCTGATATGTCTTCTGATCAGTCTGGTTCTGCCAGTCAGCAGTATCCAGAGCAAGGGTGGGAAAGGGATGCTTATTTTGTTTTGTGGTGGTGTTGTCTATGGGTAATTCTGCAAGTGGCTGGCTAGAGGTGGTGAGGTCTCTTGATGCTTTGTTGGAAGAAGCTTGCATGATATCCTTGACTTAACAGAGACCCAGAATTTACTCTTTCCTCTGAGTTTTCTAAAGAATAAAGGAGCTGTTGGGTTTTTTCCCTCTCTGCAGACGAAAGAGTGAAAGTGTTTCTCTGAGCACAGATGTGGAGTGCAATGCAGCTCAGTTTGGCTGAATACACTGAAGAGGATGTGTCCCCAGGCTCCCTGGCCTGTGCTGCTTCTCCACTCTTTCATACTTTGCACACATCCGGAGATGTGTAACTCTCTTCAGATGCTAATGAGGAGTTTATATAGATAAGATCCCCTGTGAGGAACGGAATGCTAGGATAGTCTCATAGCAGGGGGAAATCAAAGTCAGGAGGGGTCAAGCATCTTCCCTAGGTTCTCTTACAGGCAATGCAGATGCAGTTCTGGCAGAGTTGAGAGTAGAAGTCAAACCCTCTGGCCTCTCATCCTATGCTGTAGCCAATAAACTATGCTCTCTTAAGATTAGATAACATTTGCTTTTGGTGTCTGCAAGACTTGAGGAGCAAATTCCTTTGAATAAATGCTTTTCTTGTGTACTTGCCAGCAGAGTGAGGTTTGGGACATGAGGGAAGAGAAATAACTTGCAGGTGTCAGTTTTCAGGAGGGAAATCAGATGGGAAGATAATACCCAACAGGTTGGAGTTCTTGGAAGGACTCAGTGGTGAGGAACACATCCTACAACTCAGTTTTAGTGGAAGTGTACCCAAGGTGCAACTGTACTGCCATGATTTTCAGTACTTCTGAAACAATCTGGATCTTTGGCAACAGCAGCACGTGGCACTGGAGCTTGTTTGGGCCCTAGGATAGATGCTAAAGGTAACAAGGTTGACTTTAAGGCTGAATAGTGGGCTTCTTGATGGATCCAGTTGCAGAACTCTGCATTTTCTTGCAGTGAATTGTAGTAGCACAGTACTCAGTGTCACCCCGACTGAAATGTCTGTTGTGGCTTCAGAACTCCTGCAGTCTGGGGAAGCACTGCTAGCTGAACTGGTTTCCCAGCCAGCATAATGAAATATTCCTTTCCAACAGATGAAATCTTAGGATTGCAAGGGCATCTTGGTCTCGTGGTAGTAATTTGTCTTCTTTGCTGTAGCCTGGGGCTGTGAGGTGGACTGGAGCTGAGCTGAGCACACACCTCAGCTGGCTTACAGTGAAGCTCCTGCAGCTGCCCTCCACTCTGAGCAGGAGAGAAGGTGATGGGCCAGACAGGTCTGCCAGGCTCTGCAGACAGCTCTCTGAGGATTTAGGGTGGCTTGGCAGAGTTTGTTGTGCCATTTATTTTACTTTGAGGCAGTGTGTTGTTGCTGAAACCCCTGCATGGGTTTGATTTCTGGTTATGAGCACCCTTATCTGCTTCTGTAGCCATTAGCTCTTTGTCTTGCCCACGTGGGAAGCTGTAAGTTACTTCATCCGATAAGGCTTTTCTTATCAGCTCTGACGTTTATTATGCAGAATTCAAATTAAGAACTAGAAAAGAGGGGATGAAGACTGGGAATTACAGCTGAGAAGTTGTGTTCCAGTGCAGACCAGAGAGATGTAAATGGGGAGTACAAATCTCCCCATGCATCAAGCCAGGGCCAAGTTCTTGGTCTTGTGCTTCTTTCTAGAGATGATACATATCCTGAGATTTTTTTTTTTTGCTTTTTTCCTCTTTTTACTTTTGTGCAGTGTCATCAAAATTCTCCTTTTGGCCTTTTAAACTCATCAGCCTGCTTGTGAAACACTCAGAAAAGCTTAGGCTGACTTTGCATTGCTGTCAGTGGGTTGCATCCTTTTGGAGTGGCTTTGATCTTGCTTACTCCATGCTGAGTAATTTACACTCCTCTCACATGAGCAGCAGCTTCAACGGATGTGCCTCTGCTCTCTGAGTGTCTAGGCCTTGCAGGCTCTCAGTTTCTCCTAATGGTAAGCATTTAAATGGTATTGAAGCTGCTTATCTGAGCCTTGTGCTTTTTTAGTCATTAACACCTCTGCAAAGAAAGTGTAAAACTCTAGTAAGCTGGTGGCACTTTGCCATGGTTTGGATGGTTACCTGTGGGGTGTTGGGAACAGAGGGTTGGGCTGCCATTCCCCAGGGATCCACAAAGTCCATCTTGCTGTGTTTGCTGTAACTAGTTTAATGGCTCATTTCAAGTGAAGTTAGGAGCTTTCTCTTAAAGGCTTTCTGCTGTTCTGTAAGCTTTATGAGGAGACATTGATGTTCAAGACTGATCACACCATGAAGTCAATCCGATTGATCCTGATCTAGGTGGACCTGTTTTTTAGGAGGGGGCTTGGACTGGATGATCTTTAAAGGTCCCTTCCAACCCCTACCATTCTGATTCTATGATTCAAAGAAACTAATCTGGCTTTGTTCTTCGCCTTGAATGTTGTCCTGTGCAGCAGCAGTGCTGCATGATTTGATCTTCATTGTTGCCACCGAGAGGTCCCAGTCTTGCTCTTATTGCTTGGTCTGTTGAGCCACTTGAGCTCTGAATAACAGGAAATTATCATGACTGATGTTAGCCTGGTAGAAAAACTAATGGAGGTGAATAGTAGCAGAAGATACAGGGAAATCAACATTTTTCTCCTTGGAGGCTAGATGTAATCCACTTAATATTCTGTGGAACACAAGATTGATTTTCTTCAGTATAATATATGTGAGGGCTTTTCCTTTTAGTTTGCTATCAGAGGCAATGCTGCATTGCTAAAGCTGAGGGCAGGGGATTAGGAGGGGGGAAGGATGCTGACCCAACTTCCAGAGGATTCGAGAACAGCAACATCTGTTCAGATGAGGTTGAACTTCTCCATCACTGGCAGAGCTTTCCTTCAAGAAAGGTGGCTGGGTCTGGATGTCTTGCACTGGGATGGCTCCCGTTGTGTTTGTCCATCAGGCTGTGCTGTGTGAGTGCATATCTTTCAACTCTCTAGACGTCTAAAGTATTGGGGAGTAGATGTGACTTGCTTGGACTGTGTGGTAGGACTCTCCTGGTGGGCTCCCAGCACAGAGCCAGTTGTCTGCTGTGCGTGGAAACCAGCTTGCCCTTGTCCTCCTTCACAACATCTAGTTGTTGTGATTTAAACTCGCAGAACTGCTAAGCTCTGTAGAGGTTCCTTTAAAAGAAGAAGAAAGCAAAACACCTCTGGTCTTTTTCTTTCACAGGATGGAAAGAATGCAGTGACTTGCCAAGCTTAGAGGAGTAGATACAGCAGTAATAAATAAATCAGGCCCATTTATTTTAAGTTGATTAATCTGATATGTTCATAGTTTTCTAAAATAAAATCTAGCCCCAAAGAATTTAGCAAATCAAATAACAATAATGTCAATTAATTTAGAAGCAGTTACAGATGTTTCCCATCCCCTTCTCGCATCCCTACACCCACATGATTCATCTCACCACTTATGGCTGTGGGCCAAATCCTGCTTGGGCATATGCTGGTGTCTTCTGGGTTGGAGAAGGTGGATCTGAAGAGCTTCCTCCATGGCTAAGCGTGGGAGAAGACCATGACCAGGTTTGGGATGAGTGGCTGATGGATGCTGGGCTCCTGGGGCACCCCATGCCTGCAACAGGGCTTGATCTGCTGCCAGATGGGATTTCTCTGTTGAAAATCTGAGTATTATGGACTTCCTCACCTGCTTTGTTTTCACATTTTGTACAGATCATCAGTAGGCTGGTACTTGTGGGTCTTACAGGGCTTGCTTTGCTGCTATGTGCATGTGGTGTTAATGTTTCCAGCCTGCTTGTGAGAGCTAATAAATAGAACTGAAGCTCTAGCAATGAGTATTTTTGCTAGGTTGAGGCCAGATAATGTGACATCTGGCTCCAGGGGCCAGAGCTAGCAGAGAGCTCCCAAGGTAGGTAGGGAGGTGTCATAGGTCTGTAATTTGACAGGGAGCTCAACTGATCCTGTAAAGCCAAAAGTGGTGGTTGGATTTATGGAGTGTCATGGTGACCTGCAAAGCGAAGCTCTTCCTGGGATGCCTGTGTGAGAGAGGTTTCTCCTCTTGTCTTTGCTAAAGTGCTGTTGTGATGTGTGTATTCAATGAACTAAACCAAATCCATGTCCCTCATCCCGAGTTTAGTAATTTGGGGCATTGGGATTTGAAATAAAACCAGCATCTCTCTCAGTTTACTGGAGTGAGAAGCCACCAAGAGATACAGAAATCTTGCTGTGGGAAATACCTTATGCCCTGGCAAAAAAAAAATTGTTGCAAATCATTTTGGCAACTGTGGATTGTCCCTGACTTTCAGGCTGGTTTTTTTGGCATGCCTCAGGCAGGAGCTTGCTTTTTGCTCTGGGACCTTGTTTACCTCCCAGTTTGAGTGTCTGTCAAGTTGAAACCTTCAGACTCCCTGGTGAGTCTGGCATTACTAGAGGCAGCCTGTGAAATGTAGGAAAAAGGTGAGAAGCCTTCCTTCCCCTTGTTACTTTGTTAACTCTTGGGTGAGAAGAGTCTTTCCAGATATGAAACGTGCAAATTGACATATATTAGATATTACTTTAAGTAATTTTTCTTCTTTGTCCAGATAGTTCTATGTAGAGATGTGTTTATAATGCATGGTTTGGGGAGCTTGTTGAGTACAGTTGTGGGTTTGTAACTGTCTTGTGGAGATTTGCTCCCCATATTGTCCTTTTTGGAAACTCTTGTTATCAGAGAGTTATCTGATCCTCTCTTGCTAACCAGCCCCTGCAGAGCCAAGCATAGGGAGCTGATGACAAGTGACAGGCTGTAGGTAAACTCTTCAAAAAGCACTAAACCAGCAGGTGACTCTGTCTCCATGTGATCTGTGAAAATTGGACTGATGTGAGAAACTTGACTGAGTCCAGCAGTGAGGTGATGTTTCTCCAGAGCTGTGTATAGGGATGCTATCTTGTTTTCAACTAAATATTAAAGAGCCATGTCAGTCCCTTTAAACTGGGACGTAGTGATTTCTGATGGGCAAGGCTCTCCACACACATTAAGACGAATGTGTAACTCCTGCTCCTGTTCTGTACATATGGCATGAAGAATTCCCAGCATGTCCACAAGACCAAGCCCTGCCAGGTGTGCTGTCTTTGGCTATAATGCTCATCTGTTGCTGCTTCTCAAGTAGGTGAATGTGAGTGGTCACAGCTCTTGGCCAGACACCTTCTCAGCTCTTTCCTTGGCTTTAAGTCTCTGAGACTCCTTGGTGTGCACACATGCATGCCCAGTCTGTGTGGGTTGTTGCACAGATCCCTGCTGTTGAAGGCTGTAGTCTATAGGTTGTTGGTGCCACAATGACACAGCCCTTTCATCCCTGTCAGTTTTTTCCTGGTTGGCCCAACCCATTTCCTCCACCATAAAAAACAGCCATAAAGGTGCAAAACAGTCCTACTTTTTCAAAGGAAAAGGTCTTAAGATTGCTTTGCTTTTTTTGCTCCTAAATGTCTCTGAAAGTGAGATGCTTTCCTCTTTTAGTGCACTTCCCTAGCCATAACTCCCACTACAAGGAAGGAGCAAAGCTGTCTTGACAAAGGCAGTCTCATTTGGCTGACTTGGGCAGTCTCCCATGAGGGCTGCAGAAGTTGGGATATCCAATCCACAGTGACTTGGAAAGGTGCAAACTAGCTTCTGAGCCATCACCCTTACAGATATCCACAGACCAAATCACACATGTGACCTCCTGTTGGAGACTGAGCTTTTTTTTTTCCTGTGTGAGAGAGGACTTTCTGCTTTTGGTGTGAGCTCAGCAGCATCCTTGCTGTGGCTCTAGGAGTGGCATGTTAAGAGGCTGTAGCTCCTGAAACAGCTACTTTGGTCAGTAATTAAACCAACTCCTCTGAGAGCCCATAAACCTTTTGACAGCGTTTACTAGTAGGTAGCAATTTCAGCTTGTTGCAAACATCTGCTGGCTGAGGTGAGACTCTTTATTTCTCAGAGAGATGAAATCTAAACATTTAGGAATAATATCTTATTGGTCTGAAACTGCAGATAAGTGACTTACAGAGAGGAGAGTGTCCAGCTGCTGTGCTCTAATTGATGTCTGCATCCGAAGAAGTGTGGTACAATGCTAGTAGTGACTTTAGATCTTCTGGGGACTATAGATATGATTTATAATTGGCACTGTGGCTTTTTAGAGACGCTGAGCTTAGCCAAGCCTTTTATATATTGTCCCGTTGGAAGTTGTGTGCTTGAATTAGGCTTGTGTTGAAGTGGCTGATTGTACTGGGGCTGCATTCATCTAACACGGTGTTGAAACCTCGATGTTCACTTAGCAGTAGTGCTCTTGCTGGTGCTTCTGCACTGATTGACTTCTAACTCTTCTAAGATGAACAGTCTTCTGTGACTGGGAGGAGGGCTTATTGTACAACTGCAAACAATCTGTGGAGTCCGTGCTAAGGATCTATGGGATGTGCTGTAGAGCTTTTAAAAACGAGGAGGTTGTCTGATTTGGAGGGAGTCCAACTTTGAGTGAAGAGTAAGTAGAGTTGTATTGTCTTAGGGGATATGGAATGTCTCAACATCATGAGACTCCTGGAGAGCAGATGCTGATCCTTATTAGCTTCTAGCCAAAACTTGTTGCCTCCTGCCCAAGTGACATCAGAATGAGATGGAATCACCTTGCTGCTAGTGATGCTTAGGTCAGGCTTTTGAAGGAATGGAGAAGAGGCTTGGACCCTTTTTTGATTTGATTAGGGTGTATAGCTTGTGGGTGGCTTTTCCTTAGCCTGGGCTGCTCCAGCATGTGCTATGGAGGCAAGGCAAGCTTTAGAGATGTCAGTGTAGTATTGTTGTCCTCTGCTGGTATTACTACTGCACCTTGGGCTGAGGAACCCACTGGCTGCAGTGGTGCAAAGACATCACTTTGGTTTGGTGAATCTTCAGTTTCCAAGGCTGTAGGTTTTCCTTACTAGCTTGGAGCTCCCACATTTCCCACTTGTGGAGGCTGTATGGAATGGCTACTTTTTCTTTTGGCATGATAAGAACGAGAAAGTCAGAAGAACTTCACTTCTGTGTGTGCAAGTGCTGGCTTGTGAGCAGGAGATATGGAGTAGTCGAAGTATTGTAGCTTCAGTGGCTTGGCCTCAGCAGGACCATTATGGGACTGGACTGTGTATATGCATGACTGCCTTTTTTTTCCCCCCTTTCTTCTTTCAGTCATGGTGTTGGATATGCCTTTGCTGTCTGGTGGCTACAAACATCAACATCTTAAATTTGAGCGCGTAGTAGTTGGAGTAATCCAGCTTTATTAACTGAAAACCCCAGTGTGGTGATTAGCTCTTACTTAATTTTGCTGTTGCCAGCTATTGGCAGACCTTAACGTTCTGGAAAGGACAGAGATGCACGTGTGGTGGCTGGAGCTGCACTGCAGCAAGAAGCTAGGGAGAGGAGTGTTAGAAACCCAGGAGAGCTGACTGATGGTTTAGGAAGAGGAGATGGGCAGAGCATGGAAGTGGTTCTCGGTAGGGGCTGGAGGAACAGCTCCTCATGAGATGCTGGAGAGGGATGGTTCAAATAGATTTGTAACAGGCTTCTCTCAGCTGTCGAGTGGAGAAATTTTTCTTCTGTTAACAACTTAGCCTTGACAGCAGTTTTTCTTATGCTGCATAGGAGTGTTGTTTCTTGACTAACGTCTTCGTTTGAGATACAGAGCTGGGTGTTTGAGGGTGAGGGAGGACAAACTGCTGCTTCAGAATGAAAACAAAACCCTCGGCGAGTTCCTTATTACTCTTCCAAGTAGAGCAGCTTGTATTGCTTGAGTAGGCAGGAGGTGCATTGGTAGATGGCATTGATGATAGCTTGTCTTGTGAGTCTCTGGATGGGTGGGCGAAGGAGGGGAAAAAGTACCAAAGCTGGGAGGAGAAGACGTGAGAATAAGTAATCCCCGTGAGGGCTGAGTAGTAGCACCCAGTAGTCCAGCATGGTTCTGCTTGGTTACTTGCCTTGTAACTGAAGCAAAATGTCTCCAAAACACCTGTGCAGCCTGTTGAGGGATGTTTTTGCAGTGCTTTAACTAGTGGACAGGCTTGGGGCTTTGTCGGTGTGATGCCAAGGCAGTGTTCGAAGCTCAAAATGGTCATGTCCCCAACCTCTTTTTGTTGAGGTTTGCACTGAATTGTTGCCTTCGCCTCTGCCTTCCTGCTTTGCTTGCTGTTGTCTGCAGCTCTATTAACAGGCCTCTCCTGGCTTCTGCAATCCTTCGTTGTTACTCACAGGGCTGTTAAATGGAAGTGCCTTGGAGATGGAGACAACTAGTTGACTGCTAAAAAGCAACTGTGTCTTCAAGTACTCTTCAAACCCCTCCATTTTTCTGCGAACAATATGTCATTTCATGTAGCTTCCCCAAAGTGATCTGGATCTTATTTTGTCAAATCATACAAGTGCTTCAATTCCTTCTATAGAACCCAATGCAAAAAGTATAGCAAAATGGATGAGCTGATGTGTCTTCAGAAGGAATAGCAGTTGACTTCCTAGAGCTTGAGGTTACTCTGGTCCTAGTGCCTGGGAGACATCCTTGGCTGTCTATGGAGCTTCTGACTTTGCTAACAAGAAGGATGGGTTCACAGAGCATGGCCCAACTTGGGCATTTGGCCTGGGGGAAAAAAATCTGGGCAAGTGTATGAAGTGTGAACTAAAGGCTTAATCTTTATACTCATTCTTCATAGGGATGTTCTGCATTATCAGAAATACCCTGATGACAAATGTTTGTATGCGACTGTCCTGCTGAAGGACTTTTCTGTTTCTCCTGCATTCCTTGCAAGGCCTTTCTTGCCCTCTGAATTAATGATCTCCATCTCCTGCTTGGAGCTTGCTGAGGTTAGAAGACTCTGCTTTCTCCAGGCAGTTGTGTACACACGTTACATCTCAAGAGAACCACTTGTGCTGAGAGTGCTGCCCGTTGCCCTCCTGCCAAGCTGTGTGATGCTGGCTGGGATTATGGCTGTCCTGGCTGTCTGTGTGCCCTGGCACTGCTGTTCGTTTACAAGAGCCAACTGTTGGGGAACAATGACCCTTCGGTGCTTCCCGGTGCCAAAATCTCTCCTGGTAACTGCCAGGACTCGTCTAAGCAGAGGCACCTGCACACAGACAGAGCTCACTGGGTCTAGCGTTGAGGGTCGTGAGTAAATGGCTTTGTAATCCTGCTTTGCTTGTTGAGGATGCCTGATCAGTTTAATGGGATCTCCTGTTGAGGCTGTTTTATGATGGAGCTGCAAGGCAGAGGCTCATAAAACCGTGATGTTTGGGAGTGTTAGTTGCACAGACTTTATTCTCAGTGGAGATGAAAAAAAACCCTGTCCTAGTGCCATAGAGTTGCTTCAGCTAACTAGTGCCTGGGGGATGCTCCTCTGTTACTGACCCATAACTGCATGCTGCCTCCAGTTACACGGTGCATTTTCCTTCTCTAAGGTTATAGCATTTGCTTAATGGCTGGTTATCTCCATGATTTTTGGCTGGAAGTTGCCATTAGCTGCTCAGAACTGGGGGACTAAGTGCACAATGATTACAGAGGCTCTGATCTCTCATTTTCCCTCCTGTGCATTCACAGCAATCGTGGCTTAATTGGTGTGCCCCTCAGTTCCCCCTAGCATCTCTCCATTGGCTCCTCATGTAACCCTTTCTGTTACACACCTTTTGTGAGGCTCCTTCGAGGAAAACAAACAAGTTTGGTATACAGACTGTATATAAATGCTGCTTGTGTTTTTGGACTTCTGCCTGTCAGTATTTAAGGGCAGCTAACTGGTGATGTCAGTGGTCACCACAGCCAACACCAACACATGCCTGGAGTCTTCTACCCATAGCTGACTTAACCCTGTATGTGGGTATTGCTTTCCAAGTAGTCTCCTCAAGCAAAGACTTGGCTGTTTTGTGCCTTGGACTCGTTGAGATGTCATGGTACAGCTTCAGTTCTGCAGGGTCTGGGTTTCACCCAGGAGCCTGCTCTTGCTGCGAGCGCTGCTGGCTGTGTGCTCCACGCCGATAAGTCCTTCAAAAGGGATGTCTGTTTTGTTGCTGAAGTTTGGATACATCCTGCTTTATCATCCACATGCAGAAGTCTCTTTATTTTTCTGATAATGCAGCAGTTTTCAGTATACTCTTTATTGAAATAAAGTGGACCTTTCTTTTTTTTTTTTTTTCCCCCCATGATAATTCTGGAGATGATGATGCTCTTGCCTTGTTCTGTGTCTCAGACTGGTTTTAGCTGCTGAGACTTTAGTACCACTGATTTTCCTGGGAGGTGAGTGAGAAGCATAACAATTTCCCACTTGAATTTGAACCTGTCCTGGGTGCAGCCATGAAAGCAGGGTCAGATCATTATATGAGAGGGCTTGGGTGCCAGCCCACCCCTGGCCAGAGGGCCACTGGGTCTGTACAGCATTTGCTGTGTGTGCCACTATGTAAAATGTTTCCTATCCTGTTAGCTTTATGAAAAGCCTCATGCCTGAGTTTGCTCCTAAGTCTTCTGGCACAAATTCCAACTAACTCATCCTCCTTACCAAGGCTCTGTGTGCCATGGCAGGTGAGCGGCCATGCTGGGGCTGGTGACACCTTCCTGTGGTGAAAACTCCAGCTTGGGCACCTTTGTGAGCAGGACACTGAGCCTGCAACACCCCAGAAAGCTCATATGTGTTAAAATGAGAAGTAAGCTCTCCTTTTCCTTGGCAGGAAATGGTTGAGCTGTGCACCATTACAGGTCTAAAATTGGAATAGCTGGTGGCCAGTGATGTGCAGATGTCCACAGTCATCCCTGCAGCTCTGCAACCCCTGCCTGTGCTTGTGGGGGCTGCCCCTGCCCTGCCTATCCCTCCTGGAGCTGGCATGGGGGCAGTGGGTCCTGAGAGCCCCTGCAGACCCACGATGAGGTGAACCTGGTCTGAAATGAGCTTCGTCACAGGTGGCCTTGCTCTGGCAGGGGGATGAACTAGATGATTTTCTGAGGTCCCTTCCAACCCTTCAGATTCTGTGATTCTGTGAGTGTGTGAGTCTCCTGAGCACAGCCTCAGCTGGTGCTCTGTTTTGCCTCTGCCATGTCCCTGCCTGCTTTTCTGCTCCCCTCCTTTGCTTGGGCCAGCTAGCAGGGAAGATGGAGGAACCCTGCCTTGATATAAGGGCTCTTGGTGAAGCCCTGATGCTGCCACAGCCATACAAATCCTTTTTCTGCCCGAAGCTCATGTCGAGCTGAAAATTACTTGTGAGTTTGTTTTAAATGCTGCTTCTCTACCCCCATTTTAAACAGTGCATCTTCTTTTCCTAAACTATCAAATCACCTCCATTTTTTCCCCATTATTTGTGGACTTGTTATTTTTTTTTTCAGCTGAAAACATCTGGACTAAACAATACAGCAGTCTCTGTGCAGGCAGCCTGGGGTGTGGAAAGAGGAGGGCTGCAGCTTTGGGGACTGTGGGTCCTGCTGTGGTAGGGTAGCAGGCAGCAGCAGCAGAAGGCTGAAGGTGTCAGGCTGGAAGCAGCTGTGTGTAATGAGCTTTGAGGCCACCCCCAGCCAAGTGCAACCCAGCACGCTGCTGTGAGCAGCAGCCCAAGTGCCCTGAGCTGCGGCACAAGCTATATTTGGGCTGAGATAACTCTTTGCTTGGCCTGGATTGGTTGTCAGTGGGGCTCTGCAGCCTGGATTTCTTTCCCCCCATGCAGTGTTCATCCCCATTTTCCTCCTTCACTGCCCACTCCAGCCTACCTGAGCTGCTGTTGCTGCTCTCCAGTACCCTCCTGAAGCATCTCAGCTGGGGCTGTGCAGGGTGCAAGGTGCAGGATGTGCCCCTGGTGCCAAACAGCCAAGATAATTCCCCAGCAGCAAAGGAACTGCTTCAAGAGAGGCCAGTGGAAAGAGGGGTTGATTTTTTTCTTATTTCCTCCCCCCTGTCATTTCTGGGAAGGCCATTAACAACCTTACTCCTGGGCATTAACAGCGGCTGTTGGAGAGAAGCGTGGTCCTGCTGCATGGGAAGCAAGGCTAAGGAGGACAGCCTGACTGGAAGGGGAGAGATCAGCCCCCTCTGTTAGCTGATGGCACGTTCCCAGTGTGTTGCCATGGCTGTGTAGGGCTGGGGCTGCTTGTGCCAGCACTCAGGGGAGCAGTGTCACTCAGCACTGTGCCGCGAGATGCCCCGTTACCTTGGCAATGCTTCTGGAAATGTGCAGAGAGGAAACGGGCTGGAGGGGGCACAGGCAGCAGAGAAAGTGCTGAGCAGGTGGGAGTGAGAGCTGTGGGTTGTGGGAGCAGAGGGGAAGAGCCCTCCTGGTGTGTGAGCTACCCCTGGTTGGCACAAAGCTGCCAGGGCAGTAGAGATGGGCACGGGGTTGGTGGGTCTGCAACCAAGTGATGGGTACGCTGGGCTAAACATGATGCAGCTGTGGCATGCCTAATGTTTGCATGTGTTAAGGAAGTGAGAAGTGACCTGGGATGGTGGGAGAGGGATAATCTTTTTGGTTTGAGGATTCAAGGTTGGCAAAACACATTGTGAAGAGCAGTTCTCTTTATCAGAAATGGCCAGCTGCCTTCCCTACATGTTTCTCCAAACGTCCTGATCATCTGCCCTAGGCACAGCTTTCTTCTCCCTTAATCTCCTAGTGAATACTCAAAAATAGATATACTTGTAGCACTGAAAAAGCCTCTGTCAGAGTTGTTTCAGCACTGCAGAGAACAACCCTTAGGAAAGGAACGCAAAAAGTAAACAGCAGCTGCTGCCACGTTTCTTCCCCTCTGTTCTCACCCTGAGTGGAAACCCAGTGTGCTGCTGGTTCCCTTTCCCATCCATTTGTGGCATCTCCCTGTGTGATCCCAAGGCAATAAAGCCCTGAGGTGTGTGCATCCACCCAAGATGTTGTGTGCCAGAAACCCGTTGTGCTGCAGCTTCACTCCCTGTGCCCCAGTGTCTGGCTGAAGGTTAGTTGGGGTGTACTTGCATCAGGGCAGGCATGTCCTCAGTAATCTCCAAGCTTTCCAGTGCCACTTCCCTGCTCTTTGCTTCCCCTGAGAAGCATATCAGTATTCCCATAGGATGGAGAAACAGGCAGAAGTGGGATATAGCACATGTAAACTGGGATTGCTCTGACCCTGCTGAGGAGGTGGTCCAGTCCGCGGCAGCACACGTTCAGGGCTGGATGAAAAACTGTCTCAGTCACGTCAAGACTTGGATTTAATTTACTTGTGGCATTATTAATGTGTTGAACTTTGCTTCTCAGCTGCTCACAAAGACCCAGTGTTTGACTTCTGGACCCAGAAATCATCTTGAACTGTTGCGGGCTGTGTAATGAATGAAAGCTCTATGTTAGTATTGCGGGGGTGAGTGCCCCGCTCCTGTCTCCCAAGGAGAGCTGCTGGCTGATCCTTCTCTGCCTGTTAGAGCTGTTAGTCGACCTGTCTGTATTCTCTGGGCTCATGGTTGGCAGCCCTCTGCTCACTGAAACACCCAGTGGTGCGATACCTTGACTGACTATCCTGGAGAAGACTGAAGGGAGGACCTTATCAGTGTTTATGAACACCCTAAGGGTGGGTGTTGAGAGGACAGGGCCAGGCGTTTTACTGTGGTGGCCAGTGGCAGGACAAGGGGTAACAGTGGACGTAGCAAGTTCCACTGGAATGTGTCAAGAAACTTCTTGGCTATTGAGATGAGCACAGGCTGCCCAGGGAGGGTGTGGAGGCTCCTTCTCAAGAGGCTTCCAAACCCTCCTGGACATGTTCCTTTGCCCCTTGATGGAGGGGAACCTGCTTTAATAGGGGTTTGGGCTGGATGAGCTCTAGAGGTCCCTTCCAACCCCCTCACCATTCTGGGGTTCTGTGACTCGAAGTGGAGTGGGGAGGGTAGGTGGTGGTGTGGGAACCAGGGTCGCCTGGGTGGATGGGTGGGTGGGCTGGGAAGCCCCAGGGCTGCACAGACCCCTGGGGTGCCATGATGCCCCCGTGTCTGCCAGCTTCCAGGGGGACCACGCTATCCAAAATCAGAGTGATGAGTACGGGGAGAGGAGGAGGAGGAGGAACGGAAGAGTATAAATAAAGCTTCTGAAAGGGGAAAACCCACCAAGAGAGAAAATAGCAGCACTGGTTTATTCTTTCCCTGCTCTCACTCGTACCTCTCAGCTTATATAGACTTCTGACTGAGCCAACGTGTGTGCTCAGGCTACTGCAACACCTTTGTGCTTGTGTGTGACTGCCCTTCCCCTGGCTGGGCACATGCTGGCCAGAGAAGGGGCTGGGCATGGGGTTTGGTGCTTTGGGAATACCTTCCAAGTTGTCATGTCCTCATGTAGTACTGCCGTAGATCATAGAATCACTGAAGAGTTTGGATTGGAAGGGACCTCAATCATCTCATTCCAACCCCTTGCCATGGGCAGGTACACCTTCCACCAGACCAGGCTT
Organism: Urocolius indicus; assembly: GCA_013401255.1. Classification (NCBI taxonomy): domain Eukaryota; kingdom Metazoa; phylum Chordata; class Aves; order Coliiformes; family Coliidae; genus Urocolius; species Urocolius indicus. Next base: position 986,033 of record WBNH01010440.1, on the reverse strand, counting down.
CTCAAAACCCCATCCAACATAATCTCAGTTGACAAACCAGAATGTCAGTAGCCAGGATGCACCAAACCAAAAAGACATTTAGGTCAAGTAACACTAATGTTGCCGACCTCCTGGAGAACCCTGTTTTTAGCCCAAAAGTGATATCCTGATGTTTAACTTCTTTATTTCAAAGGTGATGGATAAAAGCCCCTAACTTTTAATAGCCAATACTTGCCTTTGTTAACACACACTGAGCATTCACATTTTGGGCAGATGACAGTCAAATGGGTCAGTGCTTGCTCACAGGCACCAGCCTGGTGTCTCCCAGTCCAGGTGGTGGAAGTGGGCAACACTGGTACAGCCCATCCTTAGGCTGCCTGAAAAGCTTAAACACTCAAAACATTTGTCAGGGAAATGTTTATCTGTCTTTGCTGAACATGTATTTTTGCAGAGATCTGTAAGTATTGCTTGTTGAATATGTTTTCTTTCTTCTTTTTCTCCTAGGATCCTGCAGGAATCTTTGAACTGGTGGAGCTTGTTGGCAATGGTACCTACGGGCAAGTGTATAAGGTAAGAGCTCCATCTGAAGTGATCCCGTTTGCCTTGGCCGTGTGATGAACATACAATACAGCATCCCAGCACGTCATCCTGGTTAGATTTGACCTGATTCAAGCCTCACAGGGGGCCTTGGTGAACTCTTGGCTTTTTGGTCTCACGTGCAAGTGCCGTGTAGCAAACAGAGCTCTTATAATAAGCAATTTCTATTAGTTCTGAAACTGACACTAAAGAATAAAACTGCTTAGTTTGGTTTTTGTCTTCCCTCAGTTGCTTTTCATTGATTATATGATGAGGAGGGAGTGAGAAGTCTGCGCTTTAATAGATAAATCTCGATCTCTTCTAAGAGCTGAGTTCATGGCTGAAATAGGCTGCCAAATGAGTTTGCTACAGTCCAGTGATCTGCTCACACACAGTCTGGCTGCTGCCCTTTCCACTGGCAGAAACCCGCCGCAGGAGAAAAAGCCACAGCAGTCAGTAGGGTCACTTTAAATTGCTGTAGATGGCTGGAAGCAGCTCTTCAGATGAGAAAGTGAGGGGAGTGTGGAGAACAGAATTTTGAACCCATGAATGTCTTTAAAAGAATATTTGAAACGTGTTCTCTCTGCCAAGTCACATCCCCTGTCCCAAACCCCGCTCCGCGTGTTTGGGGTTCCAGAACTACTTCTATTGGTGTTTTTGTTCTGGGGGATGATCCTTGTGGGTTTGGGAAGGGATTGAATTATTTCCAAGTCTAGGTGAATCTGCACTTAATATGTTGGTGGGGAGGTATTCCTCAGCATGGTTACATGAGGAATTTGCCAGATACTTTGGGTCTGCTGGGAGACAATAGCCCCCTTGGGCTCCATTCTCTAAAAACTTAGGTGTGTATGGGCACGGATTTTGTATGTTTGTGTACTCCTGTGTGTATGTGCACACAGAGATCCTGTTTACCTGTCAGGCTGATACTGTCTTTTGACTGCAGGAAAGAGTAGATTCGTGTACTCTTACTCAGTTGCTTGGAAGGCACCACTCTTGCCTGTCATGTGGCAAAAGACAGTGAGCTGCCTCTGCAGAAGAAAAGGGTGCTTAAAAAGCTACCTGTCCTGGATTCTGGCTGCCCCATTGTCCTGCTGCTCTAGGCTAATCCCATCAGTGTATGGACAGAGGGACTGAAATGAACTGAGGATGAACTGGAACTCCTGGAGTTTCAAATATGTGCATTTTTTAACTGATGTAAGTTAAAATACGAGAAATCCCGAAGCCCCACAGAAAAAAAAATGAACAAAACAGCCACCCTCTTGTTCTTATCAAGGTTATATTCCAGAGAGCCTGCCCCTCTGGTGTTGGTTGTTTTCCTACCATGTGCTGCATGCCATGGGAGCTTCCTTCTGAACTGTTTTTCTCAGCTGCTAAAATAATGGTAAAGCGTGACCTAATTTTAACTGGTGCATATTCCTAACAATCAGTGGAAACTATGTGCCTGTAACGGCCTTTAGAAAGCGCCGTGTTTTCGTGAAGAGCAGAGCAGGGAAATAAGCTAGCTGGGGCTGGCACTGCTGCTTTGCACTGCTCTGCTGGTCGAGTTTCCTCTTGCTGTGTTTGATTCTGCTGGTGTGTCTGTGTGTTACCTCAAAGCAGGGGAAAACCCACCCAGAAACGTCCACGTGTAGGCTTTCTGGGAGGTGAACGTTTGTGTGTTCTGGTGTGGTTTTTTTTTTTCCTGCTGTACAAGTTAAAAAAAATAAATCCTCCTCTTAACTGTTTTTAACTTGCTGGAGTAATCAGATTGTCCTCGGTGTGATTCACTTGGTACTGGTGCCAGACGGGATGGTGACGGGGGTGGGAACGCTGCGGTCCAAACCGAATTAGTAAGTACTGAGGTATGAGTTCAGGCTAAGACTGACTCCAGAGCTCTCTTAAACTAAGGTCTTGGAGTAGCACCCTCTCTATAAACAAAAGGAGACTTTGATATAAAGCATACATAACTGTTTCTGGTGTCCCACCCTAAAACCTAGTGCAGAAATAAGATCGCTGCAGTTCTTTTCCTCCAGATACCACTGCTGTATTTATCTCTCACAGCAAAACAGATGGATCAACTTTCAAGACACACAGACCTTCTGGCTCCCTTTTTAAACAGCCCTTAGAAGTGGTCCATACCTAGGAGCAGTGTCCTTCCAATTAGGCGATTGTTCCACTACCATTTCAAGCCCATTTCAGGAGGGGCTTGAGTTTTCCCTCCCTACTGTGATGATGCTGCCCAAGGTGCACATTGCTGTCTCTTAGAGGCTGTGCATGTCCCTAGTTGTATTGGAAGGAGTAATTTCTTGTGGTGCCCACTTTGCTGTTGGCTTTCTAGCCTGGGCTTTGCAGATCCAGCCACTGTGCTTTCTGCCAGGAGTGGTCAGCTGGTAGGAATCAGCTTCCCTTTGCATGACTGGTCCCTGTGAAGTAAGCTGGTCACAGAATCACAGAATCCAGAGGGCTGGAAGGGACTTAGAAAGATCATCTAGTCCACGCCCACCACCCCTGCCAGCTCTCCCATGGGGAAGAGGCAGAAGTGAGATGCTTATTCCAGGCAGGGGAGAGCATCAATTGTTTGTGTGCTGTGAGGCCTCTGAAGCACAACTGCAGCCATCATGTTTCCCCCAGAAAAACCTGACTTAGCAGCCAGCTCTACCACTGCCACATGGCCCCATGTGTGTTGGAGACCCAGTATCCTGGTGATAACCAGCTGGCCTGCCCTGGACCTGGAGGGATGACCTCCCATTCATCCTTTGGGAATAAAGCATGTGGTTATGTTGTTCTGACAACTGAATGATACCACAGCCTAACAGGGTGAGGATCCCAAGAACTGTCTGGTGTGCCACAGTAACAGGATCTGTCAGAGAGCAGCAGTTTGTGGAGACTGCCTCGTGATTTGCTGTGTTTGAGAGGCTGGGGACCCCCTAGCACAGCATGTGCCTTCCTGCTCGTGGATGTGTTGGCCCAGTGTGGTGCACACTAAGAGCTGCCCAAGGGAGCACAGCCCTCTGCCGAAGCCTGGACACGTGTCACTTTCTGGATCATGATTTGAAGATCCCTTTTAGGTGGCACACAATGGTGCTGTAAATCAAAGCCTTGTGCTCCAGGGGCAAAGGTAACTTGTTGGGATTGATCTCTGTATTTTCAAGTAAAGGCTGTTCTTTGCTCAGAACTGCAGGTTAAAATACCACTGTAGTGCTTCCCAGCTCTGGCAATGCCCCAGGGACACCTGAACGCTGCAGGAGCCCTCAGCAGCAACCTGCTCTGCTCTCTCTCCTCTAACCTCAGCCACAAGCTCTTCACTTCGGATAATTGGAGAGAAATAACATTCCTTTTTTTTGCTGCTTAGCATTCTCTTGTGACTAGCTTGATTTTTATATTAATGAGCAACTGCACTGGTGATGGTTTATCTCTCTAATTGAATTGGAAGTTCTTTATTTTCTAATAATCCTGCATCTAATGTCACAGGTTGTAAACTGGTTTTGATAAAAGGCTGAGAGCTTGCCAGCTCCTGAGCCAGATATTGTTGCAAATCTTGGGGTTTTGTATCCTTGGATTTTCTGGTTTATTCTATTCTGTTTAAAGAAACGGTGAGCATGAACGTAATGAGTTAGAGCTGAGCCATTGCTTCACAGTTCTTTTTAGCAGGTAGCTGATGGCTGAAAGCAATACTGTAAACACACAAAAAAATCACTAAGACCCTTTAGAGCATTATCTAAAGTGTGAGGAGATATGGCTTTTATGTTCCAGAATATTATTATTACTGCTTATCTCTACTTTGCATTAGAGAGCGAGCAAAAAAGTCCTTAAAACACCAATAAATATGCTGGTTGAAAGTAAAAGGACAGTAGGTTACTGAGAAATGCCTTTCCAACAGGTCTTTACGAAGCTGGGGGAAGATACGCAGTGGACTGCTTGTTGTGCACTGACTATGTTAAAAGCCAAAGCAATCCCTTGGTGTTTCCAGGCCTGTGTAGCCATGGTTGTTCACGTGCTGGCCCATGCGCAGTGTCACCAAGCAGCATTTAGATGCAAGCCTTTGCAGTAGTGTAAAGAACCAGTAAATAGGTCAGATGGTAACCTTTGCCTCTCTCATCTTGTATAGTTTTACAACGTTAAACAGAGAAAGAAATGATCTTGAGATTACATACTCAGATGCTTCATCCCAACTGCACAAGGAGTACAACATGCATTAGTGCCGTGTGGTGCTTTGCTGCATGCCCTGGGGATGTGCCTCTCCGTTTATAGCTTTAGCGAGGCTTTGTTTTACAGGGCACAAGATACAGTACTGTGGGCTAACTCCATAACAGCACAATAACTATTGATTGTTTAATTAGCTGGTAAATGCCATATAATCACTAAGCCATTACACAGCATTATTCTGCGCTCTAATTTAGAGCGTGTGGGATTCGTGAGCCGCAAGTCTCACAGCCCTGACTCCCCTGGGAGCTGCTCCACCAACATCACAGGGGACTTAAGAGTGGAGGTCACCCCCCCAGAAGCCCCTTCAGGGTGCCACCAGCCACCTTCAGACAGGACACATGGATTTGGCCTGTCCGTCCCCTCCACCGCAGCCCCGGTTAGGCTGCCATTTGAAAAGGATGCAGTTTTGCAGTTGTTTTTTGTTGCACTGTGGTGTGTCTGTCTCAGGGGGGGAAAGGATGAAGAAATGCATCCCAAGGTCCTTTGTCAAGGTTTATTTATTTATTACCCATTTGGCATTTGCCAGAAGCCAGGGCTGGTCCACTTGGAAGCAGACCCCCCAGGTTTGACTCAGTAGATGAAGATGAAGCATCTGGAAACTGAGGTCGGCTGCTGTTGGAGAGCTGGGAGCAGCAGGCCTGCTGGGATGCTTTGGTCCCCAAGTCAAAGACCTGAGAGTGTCCTGGCACAGGCATGTTCTCAGTAACGTTGCCCTGGAGATTGCAGAGTGAGGAGTCCTGCCCTCCCGAGTGCAGTCAGTGTGCTCCCCTGCACTGCAGCATCCTTCCTCACGGCACCCCTGGGCATCCCACTGCTGTGGGCTCGTGGGGTAGCAGGTGAATATGCTAAAGAGAGGCTTTAAGAAGAGGTTTTATGCTTTCTTTTATGTGGTTTGTTTTGAGGAGAGGTATGGGAAAATAACTCATGTGCAATCTGTGCCGTGTTAAGTCTACTTGAGGTCTGGCTCAGCCCAGCTGGTGCTGATCAAGTGCTCAGCCCTTGCATCAGCCCTGGTGAGAACAGGGACTCTGCAGGTTCCTGGGTCATTATTAGCAGTTCAGATAATTAGGCTGAGTCAAGAATGACATTAATTGTTTTTAATAATCAGTTGGTTTATGGTCTCTCTTTCCAAAAGGCTGATGGTCAATAGTTTAGTAATTGATGGCCATTGCTTCTAGCCGTGTGGAAGAAGCTACCATGCTGCACACAATTAATATTTCCTGGGGATTGTTGCTGTAAAGAATTGCTCTTAGTTTACATGCACAGCTTTTACAGCAGGAGACTGACTGTGCCCTGCTTGAGAGACTGGGCTAAATGCATGCAAGCCACACGTGTTAACTGCAGTGCAGGTCCTGCTGCTGGCCACCCCTTGACCAAACGGCTCTCCTGCCATGGTAGCTGCTGCATGAGGGTCCTGAGCTCTCCAAGGTCACCCAGTACTCGTGTTCATGGGCCACTGAAGGCATTCAGAGGTCCGTCAGCTTGCAATCTGAACAAAGAGCTCTAAACCTAGACAGCCAGCTATTGCATTTGAAGGTGTGTTGTAAGCATTCCCATTTTCCCACCTTCTTGTTGTTTTGTGTGTTCATTGTAAAACTGAACTGTAGTGTTGTGAGGTTGGGTGTGACGTGAGCCAGGTGTGTTGTTCTAGTGTTGTATCCTTGGCTTTGGGTCCTTGTTTCTGTTTTCAGCCTCTTCAGAGATGGCTTTTGCCACATGGCAAAGCAGGACTGAGTGTAACCACTCATATGTGTACAGTCATCCCTTCTCAACTATCTCTGCAGCCTAAGGCACACACGAGGGGCTGGTCCTGTCTGATGCAGGTACCTCCCTGGCTTTCCTATGGCTTTGGTGCTGTGCTGAGAGCCTTCTCCACAGGACTGGGATGGGGAAGAACCTTGCCTCAGTCCCACTGGAGTGACAGAGCAGTGAGCCATCACCAAGCTGACGTACCCCATCCAGAACTGTTCCTTCCACTGTGAGGGTTTTGGTGGTTGCCAGGACCACTTACATCCACGTCCAGACACAGACCTGATTGGGTAGGCACTGGGCACCTGTCATCTTCAAGGTCACTTTAGAGCCATGCAAGCATGAATGGATTTACAAGACTTACAAGCTGCTTTATAATCCTTCCGTATTACAAGCACAGTATTAAATATTAAGCCTTTATTTCCTCTGGGATGGCTCCCTGTGCTGGCAGAGACCAAGGCCATGCCTCTGGGCAAGGATGCTGCTGGGACAGGGGTCTCTGCTGCTCCCCTGGGCACCAGCTCCTGTGTGCTGCTGGGCTTTGTCAGCCCTTACTGGGCTGCTGGAGGAGACTAGGCTGTCATACTGGTATGTGATAACACATGCTAGTGTTATCAGAAGGAAAAGGGGCAACCTCAATTTATCAGTTTCCCTACAACGTTAAAATATCTCTAGGAGAGGTCTTTTCCTTGCTGACTCAAATGAGATGTGTGTGTTTCTGAAACAGGGACTTGTTTTTGCCATGCAGGCAAGGAAGCTTTAACTGGAAAATGCTTAAAATGGTGTTTCACTGTTAACAATAACATAAAAAAAAACCCAACAAACCAAAAAAAAAAAAGGACAAAAAAAGCAAAAAAATAAAAAAGCTTTGTTACCAGAGCAACTGGTACATCTTGTGCTGCTTCATTTCTCTGAAACACAGAGCCCTCAGCCGTCCCTCCCCCCGCCAAGAAGCCAGCCCACACACACCTACGCACCAATATGTCACATTAACTTTGCTGCTTTCTGAGTAATGTAAGGGAAAGGTGCTTTTTACATTACAATCCTCTAAAATGCAGGTTATAAAAGGTGATTAAAAATGTTCCTGTATTGCCTTCCTTTTAAACTCTGTTCTGTCTTCCCTCTTCTCTGGAGTCTGTGATGGAGAAGGGCAGGGTGAAGGTCAGGAGCAGAGCCCTGTGCCTGTGAAGTGGCATTTGTCCACTCTCCCTTGTGTTGATGGATGCTCTGTTTCTGCAAATACTGCACAGTTTCACAGGACGAAAAAAATATATCTGCAATGGCATAGGGATGTGGGGAAAAAAAAGCTCCTTTTCAAGATGCAAAGTCAGTGACGAGCTGCAAAGTGTGGGGGATGTGGTGATGGGTCTTGTAGCACTGTTTGTGTGGTTGCCAGGCGTGGATAGGGATGGAGGGAGAGCCCTCTCCTTGACTTGTGGGGTTTAAAGATGCTCTGTGCAAGCACCCGCTCTGCAGGGGATGTGAGCCAGCATCACATCACCTACCACCTTCTTCTATCCCATGTGAATGGGAAAAGAAACTGGACTGGGAACTCAGACCTGGTTATCTCGGGTCTTCTGTGAGGACACTTAAAATGGGCTGATTCACTGGTTGGCTGTACAGCTCCCAGTATCCAGAGGTTTCATGGGTTTGGAGCAGTGCTGCTGGATGTGATGATGGACTAGATGATCTCTAAAGGTCCCTTCCAACCCTACCATTCTATATGATTCTTTGTGGGGCCTGTTTTCTGCCCCAGCAGAATAGTCTGGGAAGGTGAGGATGTGGATGTACATTGCTGTATTTAATACTGAGTCTTTGGGAGGTGCAGCTTCTTGTCCTACTGAAGCTTTTACTGCTGTGGTCACTGTAATATCTTACAATGGTATGTGGATGTGAGAAGGGTGTAGTGGCCAGTGGGCAAGGCATGGATGCTGTAAGACTCAGGAGGAATGTAAAGAGCATTTGCTGTTAGGGTATATTGATCTTGCTGCAAGTAGAAGCTGGTACCTGCTGATTTTTGTTGTTGTTTATAGTATTTAAAGAGTGTATCAGGTTAGTCCAGTGAAATAGAACCTGATGCAGTGTAGAGGAAGCCTCAGGTCAAGTCTCTGCTGCTGCGGACTTCTGCAGTGACCTTTGCTAAATGGACTCCTGTCTTCTCCCTTCCCATTCCTGTCCTCACCTCTCTCCCCATAACATCGGAAAGAGGGCAGTGTGGGGGTGGTGTGGGGACAGAGCTGGGGGCTGTTTGGTGGTACCAGCATTGGAAAGCTGTTTATGAGGAGATGGTGTGTTTGGGTACCTCTGCACCGGCAGTTTGGAAACAAAAGGTTGCGGATGAGGCTGGTTCCCAGAGAAGCACAGCACAGCAGCTGTTAGCTGTTAGTAGGTCAGCTGAGGAAAACAATCTAAAGAAGCACTGAAAAGTAGGTTTTGGAGCTGGGAGGTGTTTTGTTCCTCTCAGCTCTGAAGGTGTCACGCTTGGCTAAGAAGGCAGGAGAGAACTTTTTGTAAGGTTTAGAGAAGGGGAGCAGTAGCCTTAAACCTTTGGTGTGTTTGAGCTGCTCACAGATGCCAGGGTGTTTGTCTTCACAGATGTTTCTTGCTTGTCATCTTTTAATGGGGTGGGCTTTCTTTTCAAGTTTCAATGCAGCTTGACTTGGGGCTGACCCTGGGGACTTGCAGGCAAGTGATGCCTACGGGGTGCCAGTTGGAGCTCTGCGTCTTCTCCTGCTTAAGCTTTGAAGGCTCGCTGCAGAGAGAAAAGTGTGATTCTCTTGAAATCTGCAGTTTATTCTTAGGTTTACCTGGGAAGCCCTTTACACTAATTACCTAAAGATGGAAAGTGCCAAGCAAACACAGCCTGCTTCCAAATGTTGTGGGATTTTTTCTTCCCCTCACATCAGAACGGCACATTGGCATGATTTTTTTGTTGTTGTTTAGATTCAATTTTGTGTGTGTGCGTTTAGGTCTCCAAATTCTTGTATTTCTGTGTGTTTGTGGAAGTGTGTGGCTAGGAGCCCATCTCCATCCCCATGTCCCCACCGTGCTGTGCTTAGTCCCCCTGTCCCTGTCTCACTCAACTCCATGTTTAGGTGGCACAGGAGGAGGTCAGTTAGGGCTTCAGGTAGCACTGGAGTCAGCTGGAGAGGGTTGCAGGGCATTACTTGTATTCTCAAACTTCCTTTCCTGAAGAGATTTGTTTTTCTCTCCACTGGGGCAGGACAGTGCTGTTGAAGAAGAGATGTTTAGTACATGCTCCTTTTTCTTGTGACACCCTAGTTTTCCCAGCATAGACAACATGAAGTATGGGATTCATCCAGGATACTTAGCTGTGGTACGTGGGTCTGGAAGAGGATGAGAGATCTATGTGCTGAGTTGAGGCTGGAGGGCTTTGTCTTGGTAGGAATCTCTGCTTGAGTGTGATGATTGGACTTTGGGACTATAGGAGGCTCCTGGGTTGTTGGATTACATCAGTTGGGAGGTTTCACCAAGGGTCACAGCAGCATTAACAGTAGGAGCCACCCTAGAGCAGGAGGGATGCTGCCCTGCCCCAATTTCTACTGTTTTATAGGGGTTCATGCAACCTGTGAGGTTCCCAAAGGAATAGTCTTCTGCAGGTCATTATTGCATTTTCAATCCACTGTAAATCTGAACCTGACAGCAAATGATACTTGAAATGAGCTGGATGTGCAGGAGCAAAGAGGGACAGGGACGTAGTGAAGCCCAAGTGGGACTTGTGGAGGGGAGAGAGTTGCATAAAGGACAGAACTGGATTTCAGATGTCCATAGTTAATTTTACACAGCTGCCCAGAAGCTCAGTCTGGAAGATGTGCTGTCTGTTAGCTCTCCATGGGCACTAAAGATCAAAAGGCAAAAGCACCTTATTGGGCAAGACCCATTAGGGTGACATGCTTCTGTGCTGGAGGTGATGCTTCACCTTGGCTGCAGGGGATGGGCGATGCACAGCACTCCCTCCTGGTCACATTTCTGGAGATGTTGCCATAGCTTGATGTGTTTTATCATCTAGTGCTGGGTGGGGATGTTTTTTTTAAGAAGTCTAGCTATTGAGTTCCAAACAAACAAACAGTGTTAGCTCGTTACAGTTCTTCCACTCCCTTGAGAAATAGTTACTTACAGTGTCAGTGTGAAGAAGTGTATTTTATGTTTGGCTGCATCAAGTCTGATCAGGCTGCATTAAATGAAATGGAACTCACGGGTGCCTCCTTGTTAGTTAAAAGGTGTGATTGGTGCCTCACAGGGAAACATTGTGTTTTCCTGGAAACCAGTGTAGGTGTGTGAACTTCAGGGAGGTTCCTCCATCTGGCCAAGCAACCTTTGGGTGTCTGCAGGGGATCCCTGTTGGGGGCTGTGAGATGATGGGATGGTTTGGGATGGGATAGGAGCCTCTGCTGATGACTTCTCCTCTGAGCTCCTCCTCCAGAAATGCTGTTGTCGTGGTCTTTAGGGGCTGGTTGTGCCAGGCAGAGTTGAAAAGGAAAGCTTGGAGCTTGTTCCAAGACTTGTCCTTCTCCCTGTCCCTTTATTCTTGGTTTTCCCAGTGAGGGTGTAATGACTAGGGGATGGGGCTGTGTGACTGCAGTTGGGGCAACATCTTGTGGGGCAGTGCTGGTTTGCATTAAAAACCCCAGACTTACAGATGGTTGTTGCTGAGGAAGGACTGAACATGTTAACCTCAATGACAAAGCAAACAAATTGAAACCAATTTTTCTTCTAAACTCCACATGATGGATCTGTCCCTGCAGAGGCATGGCTGTGGAAAGCAGAACTGCACTTATCTCTGCCATGAATTAAGCTGGTTTGCCAAGAAGCAGAAAGAAAAGCAAGTCCCTGCAATGGGATGTTTGTGGCAGCAGCCCCATTTTTCATCAATTGCTCAGGTGTCTGCCTACATTTTCTGACATCTGCATATCCATGTTCGTACCTCCTAGGTTTAATCCTGGTATTGCACTGCTTTTGTATGACAATGGAAAAAAAAGAAACCCTCATGAGACAGGATGAGGAGCTGAACCTTCAGTTTGTGGTGTGGTTTTCCAAGTGCTGAGCAGCTGGTGGTGTCCGTGGGAGCCAGCAGCCGTCCCTGAGCTCCAGCACCAGCATCCCTCAGCTCCAGTGTGCTGCTGGTGCCAGTGCTGAGATCCAGCTGGGAGAGACCATCATCTCTTCTGCCATGATCTCTGGGGCCAGCCCCTCCTTGACAGTGGTGAGATGCAGTCAGGGAGCCATTTCATCCCTCCAGTTTATTCTTCCTTCTTGCTTTGCGTCCTGTATTGAAAAGATGTTACTGCTCCAGCACATCTTGCAGTTAAGTCTTTATGCTAATACTTTCCTTGGTGTTGCAGTTTGTCCCTGAGCAAAACCATTACTTGGGAATATGATGCCTCATTAAGTATCTAACTTGAGCATTCTGAAGTCTCCAGACAACCTCCCCCCTCCTGGCCTGGTACATAAAAAGCTCTTTAGAATTTGAAGCTCATAGGGACAACATGAAAAGCTGCAAACATATTTTTATGTTTCATGGAAGTAGAAATTCAGATGTAAGTAGCGATCAGGGCTTAGGGAAAAATTGCAGATACTGCTGGGCTTGCCATTAGTGTCTTGTTTTGTAAGAGCAATTACAGTTATAGCCGAAGTGGGCAGTACTGCTGGTGCACAGTGGAAATGCCTTCACGTTCCTGTGCTTCCGAGATTTTCTCTTTCACACTTTAATTCTGCAGGTCCAGGATCGAGGCCAAAGCTTTTCTTCTCTACATAACTAATAGGAAGACAGTCGATTCAGCAGAATTTCTGTAAATAGCCTGTTCTAGATGAATTAGGGATTGTGTGTCTGAATGCCAGCAGGGCTGACACAAGGGGTAGTTTGCAAAAGAAAATGGAGGTGTTGCCTTCAGAGGAGCAGACTTCTGAAGTGCAACGGGAAATTGCATTTTGGAACTTGGCAAAAGTGATGTTTGCTGTAGTCATGAAACTACCCAAAATGTAGAAAGCCACAGTCCTGTTGAAGGGCAGCATCCAGTGGGTGAATCCTCCTGGTCAGACAGAAAACGTTCAGCATCTGCATAAGATCCTACAGCGGCCAAGCAGCAAGCTGATCCCTCAATCGTCTGCTGAAAGATCTCCTCCAGTATTCTTTATTTAATTGACAAAGAACAGCAACTTTTAGGATGAAAGACCTGTGACAGTTGTGGTATGGTTTGTGGTACTCTGCCTTCAACATCCATGCAAATTTAGGGATTTAGGGGTGGATTGTTCCCCTGTGTCTCCCCTGGGCTGCAAATGGGTTGTCACGCATGCTGCTGTGCCGGCGTGCCAGATTGTGCTGGGCATGGGAGACTCAGGTTACAGCATTCTGCTTGTGGAAGGGCACTGGGGGCAGAGAGAGGCCTGCTCTCCAGCTGTGTGTGCCTCTCGCCTGGGTTGACTTGTGCCCTGTGAATCATTTGCATTTGAGCATTGCTGCAGGGTCTGTGCAGTGTTTTTGTTTGCCTAGGTTAAGCATTACAGCACTGCACCAGGGCTGCATCTCCATCTTGCAACCTCTTTCTCCTTTATGGCTGACCTGGAGTTTTGATTTTTGGGTTTTCACAGAATCACAGGATGGTAGGGGTTGGAAGAGATCTCCAAAGATCATCTAATCCAACTCCTCTGCTAAAGCAGGTCCACCTAGATCAGGTCATACAGGAGCGTGTCCGGGCAGGTTTGGAAACCTCCTGAGAAGCAGCCTGCACACCTTCCTTGAGAGCCTGGGCCAGGGCTCCGTCACCTTTACAGTAAAGAAGCTATTCCTTAAACTTAAGTGAAAGTTTTTGTGTTCCAGCTTCTTTCCATTACCCCATGTCCTATCACTGGACACTACAGAAAATGTGTTGACCCATCCTCTTGACATCCACCTTTTAACTATTTGTAAGGATCAATGAGGCTTTTTGTTGTTGTTTTTTTTTTCATTGCATCTGCTTATATTAGCTGAAACTTGACACAGCCAAGATAAATGGATGCCTTTCCCATGCTGTTCCATAGCAAATACAGGCTTGCATGCAGAGCAGGTCCAGCAGCCAGGGAGGGCATGTAGCAAGGGACATGGGTTAGCCAAAGGTTTGGTGGCAAGAGCACAATTTCAGGCTAGCTCGTGTGCCAGAGACAAGTCCTCTTCCTCCAAATCTTTGAGAAAAAGCCCTAAACCTGTGATACAGTGCCTGGCATTGTGTTTAGCAAGGAGCGAGCATGTCACCAGTTGGATTTCAGTGCAGTGTGGAAAGAGGCTGGGGCGGGGGCAGTGTGTAAGCCCCATTCCTGCTGCTGTCTGAGCACCCAGCAGCATGCACCTTAACATCTGCTAGTGACTGCCTTCAGCCTTGTTCCCATGCCAAGGAGCAGCGTTTGGGTTCTGTGAGCCCACAGATGAATTGGCATGGGGATAAATCCAGTGCTCTTGAAAGCTCCAGCATTAGGTTTTTTGTTCCCTTATTGGTGGCCATTTACAACCTATTTCTTCAAGAGCCTTCCCAAAGAAGCTAATTACATAATTGAATAAAAGCTGTGAGAGTACCAATCTAAGCACGGCAGCAGCGTGAAGGAGCTGGGGCTGCAGAACGTGACTTGTCTTGTACAGGAGAGATTAATCACATGGGCTCCTGGGAGACAGGTCTGCTAGAAAGGTGATTGTGTTGGATGCACTGTTCATACACTTGGAATTAGGCTGTGTACAAGAACTAATAGAAACAGAAGAAAAGATTTCTAGCAGAAGGGATCAATAACTTGAAAGCATTTTCATTCAAAATTAGAAAAATGAGAACAGTTATGGGCAAGGAAAGTGTATTAATAAAGGAGGATGAGTATTTGTTACTGCTGTTGTGAAATGAGATAATTTGAGAGGTACTCGGAGAACCTTTTGTCACAGTTAATGCCTTTTGTTAGATTTCCAAGCCAAGCAGAGCCTGGGACTTTCAATTTCAGGGTTTTCCGGTGATCAAAATACCGTGGGGCAGTCTGATCATCTCATACTTTACTGGAATGAGGTCATCAATAACTTTTGCCTGGGTGTGATTTACACAGTTGTCACTGTCTGAATTGCTATAATATGTCTCTGCCTGGGAAAAAATGCTGCATTCAGAGG
>WBNH01010440.1:833511-971029 GCA_013401255.1 Urocolius indicus | reverse complement strand
GGGGGGGGGGGGGTGCGGGGGAAAAGCCCTAACAAAGCAGGAGCTCTTTGGATAGCTGGTTCACTGCTAATAATGGATACAGAAAAGTGATTACTTGTGATCCATTCAAATAGAAAGGCTCAGCCCCTAAAGCTGGAAGCATGGAAGCTGTTACAAGGTCAAGCAGTGTCCTTTAAGGAGAAATAGGCGGCAAATACTGTCAGCTGCAGATAACACATCTGCAACATCATGAAAAGTACATCTGAAATTAAGATTAAAGGTGCTTTGCACTCAGAGAGAGGGGAAAAAGAGAAGATAGAGGTGAAATCAGAAAAAAAAGAGGATTAGCTTTTGGTGGGTGACAAGCGATAGCTCTGGCCAGGGAGAGATTTAAGCAGTAAAGTACTCAGTAACCTGGGAAATTACTGGAGGTTTCTGCAGCTGCTTCCAACTGATGGTCTTCAACAGCCTGAAATACTTGTGTTTGAGCCTCCCTCACCCCATGCCTTTGTGTGTACATACACACAAAAAAAATCTAGTGCAGATCCTTTCTTGTGCAAAATCATGTCTGCAGGTCCATATGTCGGGCTGGGAATCTGAAAACCAGATGCCTTGGTCACCCATGCTTGCAGAAGTCTGCTTTAGTTTTAGATGCCTTTAGTTTACACTGAGACAAGCAGGGACCTGATCACCAGCAGTGCTGCTCTTTCTTTTGTTGATGAATGCTGTGGGTATTGGTGCTGAGAGCTTCTGGAAATGAAGTCCTCATGTCTTGGCAGATGTTTTCAAGTTCCTGCTTTGGTAAATTGGGCTAGGAAGCTTTGAAGGTCCTACAAGAGAAACTGGATCTCTTGACTGATGGATATGAGCCAAAATTAGCATTTCTGACTATGTTGAAGAGGGCAATAATCCAAGTTTTGTCAGTCCTACCATGCTGAGAAACCCCAGTTGCTGAAAACAGTTTTGCCTACATCCTGGACTCAGCCCTTTATAACCATGATTGGGGCTTCACAGGTGGAAAACATAGATTCATGTGATCTCAAAGGAAAATAGCTCCCTTGAAACAGAGGGACAAGCAAGGTCCGAGAGGTTTGATGTGCTTTTCCTATACTTGTGGTAAAACGCCACAGCCAAACAAAACCAATGGGTTTTTTTGTTTAAACCCTACCATGCAAACCTTGCAAGGACTTCCATAGTAGTTTGAGGTTTATTCTATAGCAGAACAAAAGTGTGTTTGCAGATCTCAAGCATTTTGAGGAACAGTGGTGGTGTCCTGGGGTCAGCAGTATCCAGAACAGCAGGTCTGCTTGCTTCCTCCAGGGCAAGGTGCTTGCTGACACTGGCTTCATCAGGTTTGTAATACCTGTGTGGAAGACCTTCCTGGTGTCTGATCTGTAGCTGACCTTTCATTTCACCAGCAGAAAATGAAGATTAACCTTGAGATCAGCAGACTACAGGGAAGATTGCACACGCATGCTAAAGGATAAAAATAGACACAGAAACTGGAAAGGAGGAATATCATATCTGTTAAAGATCATCTATGTGCTATAAACATACCAGTGACCAGGCCTCCTCCTGAGCTTGTGGGAACTTCACTGCATTAGAAAACTGTGTATGGACAAGTACAACCTCCCAGGTGTATGTTCTCCTCCTATGTACACGGACCTTGCCTTCTCCATTTTGTCATCTGCCGAAGCGGGTCTTATCAAAGGAGCGTAGTGTTTAAGCTGAGGAGAGCATCAGAAGAATAAACTGTTATGGTTTTTGGTAGTCTGGTACAACATTCTTTCTGCATTTCTTGCTGCTTAGTTATTAACGAGGCATTTGTTCTGTTTGCTTAAAAAAACCTCCCAGCAGCTTGCACATGTGCGCTATGCACATTATTTGTGGTCTGCTTAAGTACCGTTTTTTTTTTTTCTGGGAAGGGGAAAAACTGAAATTAGTAGAGGAAAAATAAGTAACATTAACCCTCTGTGCGTTGTTCCCTCATTAATTATTTTGATTACTTGGCTCTTGTGGTGGAACTGAGCATGCCACTGTTGCTAACAGCAATTCGGGACCTTAGCTTGAATAGTCACGTATCCCTGAGTGTTTACTTGGGGTGGCAGTGGTCCAGAAAACTGTCAGCATCCTAATTAACACACTTTTTCAACGGTCAATATTAATATTCATACTATTATACTGTAAAATGAGTAATTTGAATAGACAGAATGTCTTGCACTCTCCTGATCTCTTGTGGATTAACCTACAAAAGGCCATTGGCAGTCATTCTTTCAGGCCTTAATGGGTACAAAGGCTTCCAGTGAAACTGTGTGGAGCAGAGGTACCTAAAAACGTGTAGCAAATATCATGCATCTGATAGGGATGTTAGATTTTGTTAGTGAGGGAAAATGTGAAGGGAAACGCTTGTAATAGATGAACGCCTGTGAATGATGGAGGAGTGACGCAGCTCTCGGGGGTGACTGGTCCCACAGCATCCATCTAAGATGTCAGCCCAACAGTGATGATGAAGAAGTCCCCTAGCTGAGATGGTGCTTGGAGGAAAATAGTACTGAAAGAGAGAAGGCAAATATATGTCTGACTGGAAAACAAAAGACTTGGAAGGCTGGTCATGTTTTATTGATGCTCACCGTTAGGGGCTACACAAGATTTACTACCAGTTCTAGCAAAAGGAATGAAACTGTGGAAAATACAGTGAGAGAGAAGAGATTCACCCAGAGGTAAAAGCAGAGGTGCAGCTGAAGCAGAAAACACTCTATTTATCAAACAGGTTAAGATGCATGAGGGTTGCAGGATATTGTTCACGTAAACACCACCTCATGTACCAAAGTATCCAGATAACTCCCTTCACTTATGTGCCCTGTATGTGCTCAAAACATCCTGCAGCGGAAACCTTTTGCCTCTCCCAGCTAACCTTGAGCCCTCAAGGAGGGAGAAACTGACTTTGGGGTCAGTATTGAGGGGAAGCTGCTGCTGAAAAAAAGTAAAAGATTAATCTTAGCACGTCTTTGGTTTAACGTTCAGTATAGAGCAGGCAGTTGGCTGGAGAAAATGAGCTCTCCAATTGCTTCATCCTCTAAAGGGCCTTTGCTGGCACAAGCAGTGCAGAGAAAGGAGGCCCTTTCAGTGCTGCAGATTTGTCTGTAGTCCCTGCAGGACTTGAGATCCCACAGAGACGTTGGTCTGTCTTCATCAGCAGAGGAGAAAGCCTGCTTGGGTGCACAGTTGATACCGACAGATTCTATTTTGGCTGGCTTGGCATAGGAGCGAGGTCACGTTCAGCAGAATTGAGGCAGGCTTTGAAGAATGGATAGAAGGGAGCTGAGTGAGAGAACAGCTGTGGAGACACATTGTATGGACCCAGGATGTTTTCTGGTGGCATTGCAGTCAGTCTGTGAATTTGCAGGACCTGGCACAGGCTATGGTCTCTTATGGAGGGTACAAACACCTCTTAGTTCTCAATAAGCAGAAGGCATCCCTGAAGGGCAACAGTTTTGGAAGAGGAAGGTGACTGTAGTGCTATGAAGCTCACTGACACTGATTTACTGACACTTTGTATATGGGTTACTTTGACTTTAGGATGAAAGCTTAACCATGGAAACTGTAGCTGCTACTCAGAGTAGCAAATGTCTTCCTGCAGAGGCCTGTCCTGGCTCTGCTCTGTCAGTGGCATCTTTGTGTCTGTGGCATGTGGAATGGTAACTCATCAACCTCTCTGCCAGCAGCTGGAATGGGGAGATATGACTAAATTACCCAGATGACTTTAGGCGCTGCCTTTCAGCTGGTGGTAAGATTTAAAGCATTTGTGTGTGTCTCTCTAGGCTGATGCTCAAAGATGAGTGACATCAGCTCTTTTCAAATAGCTTCAAATACCTCTTTTTATGATGTGTTCACAACAAACTCTCGGTACCACTCCTGAGCTCTTTCCATGAGGTGGGTCCTATGAAAACACTGAACATTGAATATTTTACACACCTTTGTCCTTTCAAACCCTGGCATGTTTGTGCATCCAACCACAATGCCAATGGCCGTGTTAGCAGCATGTCCCCAGCCTGCATCTTCATCAAATGTCATCCTGAGAAATGGCCTCACAGCACAAAGATCTACCTATGGTATCTGGAGAGTAAAGCTATGAACCTGTTCCCATCAGGTTCTGGGTAGTCACATGCCCATAGGTCTCAGCAGGAGCTCCATGGTGGAGGCACTTTGTTTTCCTGGCTCTGTGAACTTGGTTTAATTGTTTTTTAAATCTCTAGTAACTAAGGTGAAAGGAGAAGAAAAAGTCTTTGGCCTGTGCCAGAAGTTAGGCACTGCACAAAGGAACTCACTGGTGAGACTGGACACATCTCATTAGCTGGGAGCTAATGGAAAAATGAGAGGCTTTTAGAGCTTGAGTCAGTGTTGTGAATCAAATGCTGAAAACTTGCTTTCTTATTGCAGCTTTAAGAGAACCAGCATATCTCCTTCAAGGAGTTTCTGTGATTAAATGAGTGGAAAATAAAACTCCTCTTCCAATGTGCTTCTGTGTTGTGGCCATGAGGGACTGGCCAGGGCTGGGGCTGCCAGGCTCCCCCACCAGCCCTGACTTTCACTCTCTGCAGCTTGAGCAGAAGCTATTGTGGCTGGCAGTGAAAAAGCCAGTGAGTCAAAAAAGAAAGAGGTAAAAAAAGCCCCAAAGAAAGGAGAGGGGGATAATAATATAACGAATAGTCAAGGGGATGGGAAGGGGAGGGCCGCGGGTGCTGCAGAGCTGTGACTCAGAGGCAGCTCCGCTCCTGCCGCGAGCCGAGCGAGCACCGCGCTGCTGCAGCTCCATGGAGGGCCTTGGCAGCTTCCCCACAGCCACGGGGACTGCAGCCCCTCCAGCCCTCCGCTGCTCTCCTTCCCTGCCCACTGCCTGAACCCTGGGTCTGCCTAGAGCCGGTGCCCGGGTCAGCCCCAGCCTCCAGGCCTAGGTTGCCCTTTGGGAGCTCGAGGAACGGCAGCGGTGGTGCGGGAGCGAGGTAGCTGGCAGTGGGGCACGGATGCCCTCCTGCCAGCCTCGGGCACACAATAAGCTGAGCCCAGCTCCCTCGCTGTTCCTTCCATCTGCCGTGCTGTTGCTGCCAGAGTTCATAGAAGTACCAAAATCTCTTGCTATCCTTATGTGTCCTTTTTCAGTGAAGAGCTTTCCTTTTAATATTTTGGGGAAGTTTTTTTTTTTTTTTGAACTAAGTCCCAAAGAAGGCCTTAAAATAGAGAAATCATGTAGGTTTAAATATTGTTGAGGAAGGCTGGGAAAATATTCTGCAGCCTGCTCCGTGACCTTTTCATGTCTCCTGGGAGGGCCATGGCAACTTATTTTTGAATAATCCCCTAATTGCATTCAAAATATGAAAAATACTCATTTGTAAAGCCGAGTGCTTTGCTTCAAGGTGACAGAAGTAAGTTAAGTCTTAAACGTACTGACTGCAAATCAGGGCAGATGCCAGGAGGATGTTTGTGTCCATCAGAACACCAAGGCACAGGGCACGATTTTCAATTCTTTAGAATCTCCCTTATGACAAGGCCAGGGTTAACAAGGCCAGGCTCGAAGGTCAGTCTTAGTTCTGCCTAAAAGCTTGCGTGCTGTTTTATTCAGTTGAGCTTTAGAATGTCTGTTGCTTCATTCTCTAGACTCAACCCAAAAATTGTTTTCCCCCTTCTTTTTTATGCAGGAAAGCCATTTTTTCCCAGACCTTTTGCTTTGGTGATGGGGGGAAGAAACTTTTGTCCCCCAAGTAGTGAAATGATGATTTCCTAGTAGGAAAAAAAAAAAATCATCCTTTTTTCTTTTCCCTTTCCCCCTTCATTCCTTGTCCCCAAATGTGTATATAACACAGTTACTTGTCTGTGAAACATGCACTACTTTTGGGTTTTGGTTTCCATTCTGGTGTTTTGCTTTGTTTTAGCTGCGTCCCTGCAGTGGGAGCTGCTGCTGTTCCAGCTAGCTCTCCTCATTTGACACTGAGACAGTTAATGAGAGGTCTCCCAAGGCTCCTCTTTCTCAACCATGTGCCTTTTCCTGCCTCTTTGCCCTGGCCCTGGGTTGAGCTTTGTGCTCCTCAGGAAGGTGGGAGAGCCCTTTGTGGGAGTTGGGGGTTGGGCAGCGCTGCAGAGGTGACGATGCCCTTCGTTTCCAGTGGATTGAAGCTGTTAGTGACAGGAGAGTGCAGAAATGAACTGATTATTTTCTAATTACTACCATTTTAACAGATTCTTCTGCGGGCTGTAACTGATCTCTGCTGCAGTGACTTTGGTGAGCAGTGGCTCTCTCCAGCCTCCACTCCAGAAACACGTTGTCCTGGGATGCTGTTAACAGCCTTTGTCAAAATACTGTTTTTTGCTAGTTTTGTGTGATGCTGTCAGAAGTATTTGGAGCTGGGAATGAGCACCCAGTGAAAATGGCAGTGGAGGGATCTGTATGTTTATCCCTGCCCTGTGGGATCCCCAGCTGCCCTGGGCAGCAGGGGAATTAGGAATGGTACGTGCACCTTCTGCAAGAGATACCCTGATGTCAGATTTGGTCTATAAAGCAAAAAACTGTTAGGTTAATTTCTGCTCCCTATGGGTTCACAGATTTTGGGCTGTGTAGAGGTGAGGCACCCAGCTTGCTTAGCATTACAGTAAGGAAAGGAGATCACCTCTGCGGTTATTTATCAACTGGCTCAATCATGTCCGTACTAGCTCCTAATGCAGTTATTTACATGTTCAACCCAAGCCTGTGAACAGCCCTTTTGAAATCCAGTGGAGCTACGTGGATGTGTAAGAGTGAATATTGGGGAAGTGTTTTCTGCCAATGACCCTGATCCAAGTTAACCTATATTTTACTGGCCCTCACATGGTCAGGAATGAGAATTGGTTTATTTTTTTTTCTCCTGTGAGTATGTAAGTGTATAAGCATGAGTATATAAGCCAGGGACCGATAGGTATAGACGCACCAGAAAGATGACAGACTCCTACTTTGGGAGAGGTAGTGGTGAGGACACCCTGCAAACACCCTTTCTGTGGCACAACAGGGAGAGGATGCTCAAGTCAAAAAGGCAAATGACTTTCCCACAGCGTTTTGTCTAACATTCAGTCCCAGTTACTGCTCCAGGACTAGCTGAGTGGGATGAGGAACTACACGAGCTAGTGGATGATGGGGGGAAAAAAAGTAGTAGTTTTTCAGCTGTCAGGGCTGCATCCGTTATCAAACAGTAAGAGATCAGGAGGGAATGCTGCAGGGAAGCCCCAAGGGGTTTGCTGCTGCCAGGGTGGTGTTACAGGGGTCCCAACCTGTGACCTGAGGGTCACATCTTGATCAGAGAAAAGTGGTGCAGATGTTGCTGGGATCCATGGCAGCTGGGCACCTGGGAGGCAGGCAGCTGAGTCAAGGCTGCAGGCAGGGGATGCTGGGGGTATGGGGCATTACCTCCAACTTTCTTCATTCCCATCCCATTTCAATTCTGAAGCAGCATTTACATTCACATCCATTTTTTCCCTGGATACTGTGAGACTTGTGCCGAGGGGACCTTTTTGGCGACTGCCTCTGACAGAAATGTGTTTTCTTATCCCTTGAAGCTGAAAGCCATAAAGAAAAAAATGACTTTAATGAACAGACCTTGCCGAATCACTACCTTGAAGCTCTAGCAGCTCCTGTGAATCAAAACCTGCTGAAAGTAGGTCATATAGTAAAAATGAATTAGGTTTACTTCACATTTTATTGACTCTGCCAGTTTTTCATTCATAGAGGCTTATCGTTAGGAGTATATCTTGTCTTCTTAATACCAGGCTGAAGTAAACGGGGAAAAATACTGTATTTCTCCCTTTTAGCTTACGTGTTTGGGATGGTCAAGTATGTGATGGATGCGTTTTGTCTTTTCCCTGATTGTTTATTCTTTTATTCTCCTGCACTGAAGAGCTTGCTGAAGTGATGATCAGACTCCCATGCTAAGTTCACAAGTGGGAATTGAGCCTGGTCCCAAAAGTTTGTGCAGCACCTAAGTTCATTTTACAACTTCTGTGAAGGGTTGTGTGGTGCCACTCTGCAGGCAGATGGATTGCACTGCGTCTCCTTCTTAGCACTCTACCAAACCAGAGAAACACACTTGGACCAAGGACATTTGGGATGTTCAGCTCTCTTCATGTTCTAATGTAAAAGCTCCTGGGCTGCAGGGGACATTTGCAGGTCCAGAGGGTGCCAGGTTCTTTCTAAAGGAAGACTTTCTTGTTGCTGCTTCTTTGTACGATTCACTGGAATTATCAGGGAAACAGCACAAATGAATGTCATCATAGATGCATGTTTTATAGACCTACAGATCGGACTCTGCTGCATGCAAGGGAGGAAGAGAGACCCAGTTGTGCAGCAGCCTGTTGGAATCCTGGGAGTTAACCTGAAGTTTTTAATTCCTATTTGAATCGTATTTATTAGGCTATCACTAATGTATACCTTGGTTGGTTGTTTGTTTTGGCACTGTGGGACTCTAGCAGCAGCGTGCCACTTCCCAGAAATCTCTGTGGCTGGAACAGGGGGGAGCTGGTGGTTTTGGGCACTGAATAGCTGAGTATTTGGGAATGTGAGGAGCAGCACTGGGTTAATTTTGCTAAAATACGAGACTTTTAAGAACCAATCTGACTGAGTTTTGGGTTGAATGCTCTCACTGTCCCCATACTGTTGATAGGACAAATGTGGCTGGTGCAGGCTTGGTGTGGGAGGTATGTGCCTAGTGAGTTTCTGATAGCCTCCGTGCTCTCTGTTTCATAACTGCATAATCAGAGGAATTGTCTTTCATTTGTAATGATAAATGTAAGTCAGTGTGTCTGGCTTGCAGCAGGGCAAGACCAGTGGGTAACGTGGGTGGGATAACCACATGCAAGTGTGACTGTGGGACGCATAAGTGCATCACTGTAGCTCAGACCCTGTCTAGATGAATTCAGAAAGACTTTCTACAAGGCCAGTTGGCATATAAAATAGCAATTAAAATGACAAATCCTGAAAACGTCTAGATCTGGTGTTTAATCCAGCACCAACCCCTGGAATTCCAGATCCTGTGGAGTTTGAACCACATTCCCCTGCAGTGCACAGAGAAGTGAGGGACAGGAGTCAGGCTGGAAAAGAGAGGATGCAGTGGAGAGAATTTTCAGCATCCAAGCACTGGAGCTATGAGTATACTTGAGAGGAACTGATCAGATTCCTCCCTGAACAGCCTAGCTGGTCCAGTCCTTCTCCTTACTGCCATGGGGCTGTCACTCCTCAAATGTGACTGAGTGGGAATATTCACGGACCAAGGCAGGTCTGGTGAGACTTTCCAGTGGAAGGTACTTGGGGTATTGTTGGGATATGCTGAGAGGGGGAGTAAAAACCACAACACAGTAACCATTTCTTCAAGAGACTCATCCTGCATTTGAGATGACATGCAGTACATCCTGGAGAACATGAGGGATGGGTTTGAACAGCCACGGTGGGTGCTGAACAACAGGCAGCAAGGGCAACAACTCTGCTCTTGATACCTTCTGCTGACAGGACTTGGGGCTGGTTCTGCTCGTTGTTTCTGTTCTTTTTCAGAAGGTTGGAATTCATTCCATATTTCAAGGATGATGACAGAGGGCTTCAATGAGGTAGTGGATGTTGTAGCCCTGAGATACTACAGTGGAGATAAGGTGAGGTAGATCTCAGCCTCCAGTGCTAGCCTGGTGACGGGGTGCATTCAGGGCTTTTTAACTGAGAATTAAAGGCACTAACTAGGATTTGGGAGCATAAATGATAAGATGAAGCTCTGTAAGTTCATTTGACCATTGAGTTACAGCTTGGAGCAGCTTCTTTGAATGATATCAGCATTCAGGGAGGATGTGTTTCTGGTGGGGAACAAATGAAATGGAACTGTAGGCCAGATGCTCCCCAGTGGTAAGCAAGGACAGTTGCTGTGAGCAGTGCCTGCCTGCCATCCTGCAGCTGAGGAGCTCAGTGCTTCAAACATGAAGGTGTGAGAGCTGTCCCCCCTGTGCTGGGCAGCAGGACAGCGGGGCTGCCTCCTTGTGAAAGAGTTCTGTGGTTTTGTGAGATCCTGGGTTTTGGGGTGGTCAGACGTACCTTGTCTTTGGCAGATGATGGACTCCACCTTACTCAGAGCTAACTTTTAATGTTGGTGTAAAGCCTTCAAGCTTGAGTGGTTCCACCGTTCTTCCATTAATCCGTGCTGGTGATTAATTACTCTCACTTAAAAATGATGCACTTCATTTCCCATTAGCCTTTGTCCACCTTCAGTTTGCAGTTGCTGGCTCTTGCAATCTTTGTCTGCTGTGTTCTGATACCGTGACTTCTCCTGAAGTTTCTGCTGGAGTTAAACAATCTGGTCTCAAGTTTAGCAAGAAGTTGGGAGGAAGAGGATGTCAGAAACACTGCAGTGGTGGGATCCCATGGCTTTGTGCATACAGTGTTCTTCATTTAAAATACATTTTTAAGGGAAACATGTAATAACACAGCACTGAGATTTTATCTTGTGTTTAGGGTTTCTGTTGTAGCTAATGGCAAAACTGGGAATGAGGGCAGCTTCTCTGATGTTTTTTTTCCCTGTCTTCCTATCTCTTCTGCCTACTGTAGATAGTATATACTTAAAGGGGTGAAAAATCTCTACTGATGAATTAAGATTTGTTTTGCAAATTTTTCTCTGCTTTGATCTCAGCAGAAGACTTTTATCCAATGACAGAATAGAAAACTTCTCTACCTGTAGTTTCGTAACTTGAAGAAATACAGCCAGAAACTGGGTAGGAAGAGACAATCCCCACTGGAACTTCAGTACCAGGCTGCCTGGGAAGGGCCCAGCAGAGAGTACAAGCAGCCTCTGTCCTTTTAATTAGTGCTGGACAATCCACACATTACCTAAAAATCACAGCTTGAAAAAATGAAGCTATTTAATCTTGCATAATTCAATGTGACATATAGATGAAGGCCTGTAAGCAAACCACTGTGCTACTCCAGAAAAGACCGTCGTTGACTATTATATGAATAATAAATCTTTCATTTTTCTCTTAATCAGTAATTACAGAATCTTCAGCTGTGCTGGGTATCTCCTTTTGACAATAGATGTCTGTTCTTCAGCACATCATTGGCATCTTGGTGATGGATGCTGGTGTGGACTGTAGAGATAATATAAGACACTGTCTGTAGTACGTTCTGGCAGCCCTGTTTTTTTTAAGCCTTGTGAGTACAGATTGGGATGGTGCTCTGTGTATCCAGGAACATGTCTTGTTTGTCACACTTTCTTTTTTTAACAGTTCCCAAGATATTTTTGCTGTCTGGCTCTTAGTTACTAGCAAGGAGCTCCAAGGAGATAAGCTCCAGTCTCTGGTAGGCAGGAAGCTGCCTCAGCAATTGCAGTAGAGAGAGATGACCTCTTTCACTGTTTCAACAGCCAAATCAAAGTGGAAAACCAAGTGGATCAATGGGAGCCATGATCCAGTTTTGGACTGTGGAACTGGGTCATGGGGAAGAGCAGGCGTGTCGGAGGCTTCGCTGCTGCCTGCAATGGGCCTGTGGCTTCAGCTGTAGTGCCCAGAGCCAGCTTTAAGTCGTGGTCGACTGCCTTTCCCTTTCAACCCTCATGGGCATGAACTGATGTGTAGCAGAGGAGGAGATCAAAAAGGAGTTGTCTTCAATATACTTCTTCATCAAAAGAAGTGCATTATCAACATCAATGTTGCTGAAAGGCAAACATGTAGTCTCTCTGGCATAGAACCTAACCCTGGAGGCTTCAACTCGGCTGCCCAGCCATCCCCAGGGAAAGCAACTCCACTGCATGTTGGTATATATTTGGTTGCTGGTTATGAGACATCTTGACTCAATGCCATGGACCTAGCAGGACAACTGAGAGTACCTGGAAGCAGCCAAGTGTCAGGGAATCAGCCCAGTGTGACTGTCTCTCTGTAGCAGCAGCCAAGAGCTGAACTACTGCACGTGCCACAGAAGGGCTTCTGCTAGTGGGGACCTGCAATTGTAACACGCAAGACTGGATGGATGTTTTTAATCACTCTTATTCATGCAGACAGTGTCCAGGCAGCGATCTGTGCTGGGCTGTGGGGAGGATCCCCTCCCTCTCTCCTTGAGAGACAGCAGTTCCCTTGTGACACTGCTCGATACTTTTGTCTTCAGGGTTAGTTCCTGATAAGAGAGACTGTTGTGATGGGCTGGTCTTGAGCAGAAATGGAAGAATAATCACCCTGAGGTCCAGATGAAAAGGGAAATGTTGCCAAGACCTTGCAAAGAGCAAGTTTTAAAAAATACACTCCTCAGAACTAGCTTATTGACCAGCAGGCTTCAACTCTGCTTTCAAACCATCCGCATACACCAAGGGATCTCTGGCTTTAAAACTGGATTCCTTTTCTTGGATGAAAAAAAAAAGATCATGTCTCTTTTCAGCCTCTTCTTCTGCAGGCTGAACACTGCTTCAACTGCTTCCCATCAGACTTGTTCTCTAGACCCTTCACCAGCTTTGTTGCCTGTCTCTGGACATGCTTCAGCCCCTCAATATCCTTCTTGTAGTGAGAGGCCCAGAACTGATCACAGCACTCGAGGTGCAGCCTCACCAGTGCCGATTACAGGGGGACAAGGACTGCCCTGGTCCTGCTGGCCACACTATTTGTAATTATAAGCCAGGTTGTTTTGATGGGTAGATGGGGCTGGCCTCAGTGACTATTTGCCTGCGCTGGACTCTGGATTTCATAGAGAAAGACAAAAAGATAAAGGCCTTGGAGCTACATGGACTTTGAATCCAGTTTTAATTCTCAGAGTGGTTCTTGAAAAAATATTTCTGGGAAAGAATTGCAACCTTATTAAATGGCTGCAGGTCTGAACTGACTGACACTTCTGGGATCTTTATCTTGGGGCTTGGCCTCTGTTTTTGGAGAATGCTCAAGTAGATCTAATTTTCTTGTAGTCTCATTAATCACGGAGCCTCTTTGAGTCACCTGGAATTGAGAGCAAATCAGGGTCAAAGTATCAGGATGTTGCCTGCTTTGGCTCTCACATCACAGCACAGACCTTTTTCGTGCAGGGTTCACGTGCCTGGGACTTGAAACTGTCTCAATAAACACTGGGAGGTATGTGTGTGCCTGCACCTGTGCTGTGGGAGCTTTGGCCACGTCTTGCCTGTGGCTCTGGCTCTAACTTTTGGAAAGTTGCAGTTGGACAAGTATTTTGGCTCTGGGATTTTCTGTTTTCCCTTGCCTCTCTTCCAGGCTGCTCGTAAACAACTGTGCCGTAGGAACAGGAGGAGCATGATACTGGTTTGAAGACAGCATCAAAACAGGCAAATAGCCAACTTCTGCCTTTCCTCTTGTAACGTATAGTTTCTCCATTTTTCCTTTTTTACTTTATTTATTTTCCTCTTTCCCTAACTGAAATTGCCCTAGTTACAGCTGTCAGATTCTAGCTTTGTGGTGGTCTGATTTGGCAGCCCTATTCCCTCTTAAAACTTGCAGACAAATGGTGATGTTTTAAGTTGCAGCATTTTCTGGTTGCTCTAAACTGTCACAACAAGATTAGAGTAATTCATGTGTAAGTAGAAAACCCAACAGTCTTCTAGGAGTAAAGCTGTACAGACTGTGAAGATGAGCAAGTTTTACGGGGGAGAAAGAGCTCTTCTAGATTTGAAGCCCCATCAAGTGCAGGCTCTGTCCTCCCGTGGTTTCAGGATGTTCTGTGTCCATCTTCTGGAGGCAGAGTCAAGTGGGCACCATTTCGCTGCTGCTGGTTTAAATCCCAGGTTGAGCCATATTGTTCCTCGGAAATGAGCGGAAATAACTTGCTGAGATGACTGCCTAAATAATTCACTCTTGGAGGAGCATCCTTTGTGAGCTCTCCGAAAGAGTAATGTCCTGCAGTAAGTAGGACACTTCCACACAGTAGCATGTTGGAAAAACATCTCCCCTTCTTTTCCAGTGATAAGAACAAATTTTGTGTGCCATCTTGATGTACCTCACGTCCAGTGACTGATGCAGTCAGTCTCATATTTATTACCCAGTGTTTTTCTTTCTGTCTGGAGCAAAAGCTGGCCTTGCCTTGTGGCTGGTGACAGAGGAGCTCCTGGCATTTCCTGAGATTGACTCATCTCTTGCCATGTTGGTGCATTTGGGATGACTTTGGGCTCTGTGGTGGTTTGATAATTAACTGGACATCTTTCTGAAAGGGCTTTCAGTAGTGACTCCTTCCGATGTTTTTCTGCTGTTTAAGTCATTGAAGTATGATGATGAGAAACTTGTGGAAAGGGACCTTTTGGGTTTTACTTGTTGCAGGATTAGTCAGATAATGCCCAGTGGGCTACAGCTTGAAAAGGGTCAGATGTATGTGGTTAAAGCACAGGAACTTAGGATTGGAGAGCTGAATGTTTCTGCGGTGCCACATGTTTTCAGTGTGATCTGGGCTTTTGACCTTTCTGTGCCTCCCTTGTCTCATCTGTGCCGTCAGCCCCATGGGGACTTTGCTCACTTTATTACGTTTCTTGGGTAATTGATGCCAAAACCGCATTTTCTAGTCTGTTCTGTCTCTCCCAGGGAGTTGTCAAACAGGCTTGACAGCCTTGCAAAGCTCTGGATAGGTCCTTGTCGTAGTAGGTAGGCTCTGGTTAAGAAAAGGGTCATGGGGCTTCAGCTGCAGGAAGGCTCCTTGGGCATGAGTCCCTGCAGATGTATGTTGAAGCAGAGCAGTGGCTGCAGCTGAGGAGCAGCTTCAGAGCCTTCCCGGGGCTGTTGACAGCTCTGAGCACTGGCTGGGGCTCTGCATTTCACTTGTATTAGAGGGAGATCACATCCCTCATGGAGAAGATGAAGTTGTGGACCTGGTTTTGGCTGTGCAGATAGAAAGGTCAGGTCTAGCAAGGTCTAACTTGTTCCTGGGAGGGAGCAGAGGCTGCTCTTGCTCCCATGAATTTGCGACCCGTGCTCCACCATGGAAGCAGATTTTGAAACCTGGGAAGCGTGTCAATTCGTTTGGGAATTCACTTGGTTATGGGAGAAGTTGTGTGAACCAACATGTAAGGGAAAGAGTATGTCTCTGTAATGAAGCACCATGATCTGGGCACTGGTATTGCACTAATTGCAGGATGTAATACACTATTAGTGACCACATTACTCAGCCTCGCTGCGGCCCTGCAGGGAGAGTGCAGGAGAGGGTGAGCAGCTAATAGATGACTGCAGTAGGAGCATAGTGAGTTTAGCTGCAGCTGAGCTGGGAAGCACCCTTCATAGAATGCTGGTGTGGATATAAAAACCTTTCTGCTGGTTTTAAATGAAGCGGAGCAAGAGGGGCCAGAACTGTCCCTGTGCCCTCTACAGTCTGTGGCATTTGTGTGTCACTGGTTCAGATCCTGCTCCTTTTGTACCTGTATCGTGGGCTTCTTACTATAAGGAAAACAGTCCTTTTTCCCCGTGGCTTTGAAGGATGCTGTTTTTCTGAACAAATACCCGTTCCTGAGCCATGATCTTCACGGAGTGGCTTTTGCATGGGTGGTTTGATGTGAACCTTGGCTGCGCTGACGTGAAGGAGCCGTGACTTTAACAGGGCTGACGTTCGTGGAAATAATACGAAATGTCTATTTATTGTTAATATGTGAAAACCCACACTGAAGATGGAAATTCATCTTACAAACTGCTCTTTAAATTATCCCCATGTGGTGTTTGAAACATTCTGCTAGACCCTTTTAATTAAAGACTAAACTCTATGAAGCAACTGTTTTGTATCCCTCCCCTCAACCCCCTTCCTTGGCTGTTTGCTTAAAACACATTCCCTCTGCTGGAAGGAATGACTGAAATCTGCTGCTCCTTCATCTCCCAAATGTCCAGGGGCGTGTTACTTTCTGGAGATAGCATATGTAGTAGTATGGGTTTGCTGTAGAAGCAGCAGGACTTCTGATCCCTCTTTACTCCAGTGAGCAGCAAAACCCAATGGGTATTGTGCTCTGACCCTGACCCACGGGTGGGCTCAGCCATGGCCAGGTAAAGTGGCACTGCAAAAGCTTTGGCTATTATGTGTCCTACTGTCCTGCTTTTGCTGGCAAACTGGTCACTTTTGGTCACTGCTGGTGACCTCAGGGAAGACCATCAGAGTGTCATATTGCTGGTGTTATGCCAAAAGCATCCTCCTCTTTGGTTGGCATCACTCTTCGCAGGTTTTTTTCCTCCTCATCTGTAACTGTGGAGTTGTTAGCAGCACTGTGTGTTGTGGTGCTTCTGCAAGTGTTGTCAGCGTTGCTGCAGTGGGGTCCTTGCTGTCAGCGCTTGGAAAGCAATCAAAGGCTTTGATGTGTCAGGTCAGCTGAGCTCAGCGTAGCGTGAGGGTTCATTTGTGCCACCTAAATAAACAGCATTTTACCCAGTCAGCTTTGCTTTTCCTGCCCGCTTTGAGCACAGCTAGAGACGCTGTCTCAGAGGACAAAAAGGCAGCAGTGATATGAAGAGATGAATGAGCAGACAAGTGACCATCACAGAAGGACCCAGTGGTGGACCCCGCGTGTCGTTGGTGCCCATCCCCCATGCAGGTGGCAAAGCCTTGTCTGTGATGTTTTCTCATCTTTCTTAATCCATGTTTTCTTTTTAATACCTTGGGAATGAATGTTAGTTGCGGGATCAAGGTTCAGACAAGAACCTGCTATAAGACTGAGACCATTTTGAGTCTTGTGCATATACAGTCCTGTCTGTAGGAGTCTGGGAGCAAACAACTGTAATGAAAAAAGCACTCTAATGAACCACCATGTTCTCACACACTGTTATATGAGAATCCCAGAGTGTGTTCAATTCTGTATTTGCAAGAAATAGATGGGCAGAAGGAGACTGTAAGTGGGACAGGTGCTCTTATATCACAGCGAAGGAGAGAGCAATCTCATACTTGCTGTTCAGAGAAGCGAGATGCACCTATATTACAGCAGCAAATTGAAAAGCTGTGGGTAGAAGATTAGGTTTACCAGCCTGGAGAATGCCTTCTGGAATTCAGATACAGTTGTGCCAATAACAGAGCATGAAAATTTGATAGCTCTTGGTTTTATTGAAAGTTCTGCATTTACAGCTGGTTACTGGAGCGCAGTGGGAGTGTGGTGGAGGGTCACTGGCAGGGAGGCCACCAGCATCTCTGTGCCACAGCCCTGCTCCCTCCTGGAGGCCAACTCTGCTGCCTGAGTGTTCATCATCCATCTCTCTTGGGTGGAGGGGTTGGTGCAAGTGAAGATCTCTTCCAACCTACACCCTTACATGTTTAAAATGGAGAAAGTGAGGGCACTGGTTTTGTCCGTGAGGTCAGCAGATGTGAGGAACTGGCTGAACAGAGGAAG
Organism: Urocolius indicus; assembly: GCA_013401255.1. Taxonomy (NCBI): domain Eukaryota; kingdom Metazoa; phylum Chordata; class Aves; order Coliiformes; family Coliidae; genus Urocolius; species Urocolius indicus. Next base: position 953,735 of record WBNH01010440.1, on the reverse strand, counting down.
CTGTGCTTTAACTGCTGCTTTTTGGCCATCCTCCTGTCTGAGGTGGGTTACTAGATGTCAGCTCCACCAGCAGGCACAGGGAAGTGGGTGAATTGGACAGCTGGGTCAACTTCATCACCACCAGTACCCTGGGATGTGGTGCACATTCCCCTCGCTAGCCCTTCACCTGCAGACAGTGGCCAACCGCAGGGAAGCAAAGGGAAGATCTTCACGTCACGCCGAGCACCACAACTGACGGGCCACCAGCCCCAGTTCAGCCTGCTGGTGTTTCCCAGGCAGGGCTGGAGGTGGGAGCAGCAGAGCTGCCCGGGCATGCAGCCTGCACTCAGAGCAGATACCCTGCCTGCTTGCTTCACAGGCTTTATTATTTTTAGACGAAGCAGGAGATGGGAATGTGCTGAGCCAGCTCCTAAGACCTGCCAAAAAAAGAACATCTTTCAGGCCTCGCTTTAACTTCCAGCCCTGTCTCAACACAAGAGCAATATACCTGGAATTGATAAGTGGAATGGTGTAGGGTCAGTAAGGCTTCTGTAACGTGACTGTAAGGTGTGAGGTATGTGACTGTTAGAAGAAATCCGTCAGGGCAAACACCAGGCTGACAAAATAAAGCAGGTGTTTTACACCCAGAAAAGCTGTAAGTACTAGATTTTTAGTACTAGCATTAAACAAGTCTAAGGTACTTCTCATCGTTTAGGGACAAATTACGGCAGCTGTATTGGCACTGGGGCTGTCAGCGCTCCGCACATGGCTGGGAGGCACAGCAGTGGAAACAGCCAGAGCCTTGATGCAAGGATGGGCAGAGCTGCTGGCTCTTCTGTTTCTGGGGTTGGGGTATTTTTTCATCTGTGCTTCCCTCAGCTTCATTAGTTAAACACGTGAGTTATTTCTTGAGTTGTTTGATGACACTTTCTGAGCCCTGGCGACGCTTGGAAGCAGCGCCCAGTCCCATGGGGTGGTGGGAGCTCGGGGTGGCCGTGCTGGCCAGGAGACTGCTGCCTGCCTACAGCCCATCAGCAACTCCAGAGCGGTTTGCGGGATGCAGGAATGCGAGGCTTCCCCCCCCAGCAGGGCTGGGCATGACGTACGCCTTCAAATATGCTCTTTTATTCTTGGCCCTTGCAACCAGAAGATAAACTCTTGACTTACAGGGTAAAGACAAACACCAGAAGCACACCCTTGAGTTATCTTGTGTGACATTATTACTGTGGTGAAGTACCTTGGAAGGGTGTTATCACATGGTTTTGCTCTATTGGAGGGACAGCAGCAGAAGGCTGAGGAGGGATATGACATTTTTGTATTGCACAGCAATCTTAATAAAGGAATTTCCCCGCCCCCTCCTCCACCCCAGACTTATAAATCGCATTAAAAGTTTTCAAGATCTGTTAAGTTAGGAGTAAATGAAATATCTGGAATAGAGGTAGCTTTTCTATGCAAAACTTTTTGTCTACTTAATAAGCAAAGCATTTAGAAGTAGTGTTTGTTGTAGCCACGATGAACCGGGGACGGATGAAAAGCTGGGTTTGTGGCAAGAGATAACGTCTTAGAACAGCTGGCAGAGCTGGAGAAGCTGCCTGAACTTCAGGGCATGCTCAGTCCTTTCCTCAGTCTAGAGAAAGACAAAGGAAATATTTTAAGCAGACTGCTGACAGTGTTAGGCAGGATCTAAATCAGTGTCCTAAGGCAGTTAGGGTGGGAAAAACTAGTCCATCTCCATGCCAAGTGGATGGGATTTATCTACCTCCACAAGATCCTTGGGTCAATGGCTGATGGGAAACCCACTGAGATCAACTGGAAGGCATTAGTGATTGCTTGGGTTTGGGGCTGGAGTGCAGGCAGCCTTATTGATGTCCCTGTCTGGCTGCTCCCTCAGAAGACAACTTGGTGTCCCTGGGAGGGAAAGCTGTCTCAGAGAACTTAGCTTTCTCCTTGGCTATTAGTGCTTTGCTTCCATGAGTGAACTTCTTCTGCCATAAAAATGTTCCCAGCTATATTTTTATTCCCACTGGCTTTATGGAAACTCTGTCCTTTCCTTCTCCTGACATCCCTGCCCATGCTGTGCATACCAAGTCCTCCTTTCCTCACTGATAGAGACTGCTCAGATGCTGTAGTTCAAAACTGGTCTGCATTAAAAAAAATAAACACTTTTATGCAAATGAAAAGTTTGTTTTGATGGAGAGGCTTTGCTTTCACATAGTTTCTCTGAGTGTGTGAGTGTGTGCAGCTGAAACAGAGCGTGGAGGTGCCACCGCAGTGGGACTTGTCCCTGTGCACTCTGGGGAGGACGGGCACCTCTGGCTCCCTGCAGCACCCTGCCCGGGTCTCCAGAGTGAAACAGTCACAGTATCTATACTGAAATGTTCCAGGATTTCACATTTTCTTGGGAAACGAACCTGCAGGAGAGTGTTGGGGTTGTTTGCTGGCTTTTGATTTGGACATGTGTTAAGGTTTTTTGTGTGTTGATTAGTTGGTTGGTTTGAGGTTTTTATTTTATAATGCTCTCAGCTAGATTTGACAATAGAGTAGAGGTCTCTGAGTCAGGCAGTTCCAGCAGATTTCCTGGGGACAGGTAATCAGAAAAAATCGAGAGCCCCTCCATGCTGCTGAGCAAAGAGCTGCAAGCAGTACACTCAGATTATTGAACATCAAAAGATTTGTCTTCATGAGTGGCAGAAATTAGGTTCCATAAACTGTGGTGCTTGTTTCTCTTTACCTTTTAAATGAACAGACACACTTGTTTATAAAAGGTGCTTGAAGGATCCTGCGTGCAGCACTTATTTAACAGCCTGTAGTGAGCCTTGATGGGAAAGTGACCTAGTTCAAGTCCCTGGAGGCTACTGCAGTAAAAATGATTATGGATAGAACTACTTTTATCACCATATGGCTGTTTCAGGCATTGCACACATACATAGTCTGCAACTGTTTTGTCCAGAAATGGTGAGCTTTCTCTTAAATAAATCTATCTAGCAAAGGCAGGGGAGGAGGGGTTGCCATTATTGGTATTCTTCCCTGTGCACTGGCTGCAAAATCCTCGGTTGCTGGAAAGGGGGGAGGATGGGTTTTGTTCTGCAGGCTGCCCTGGATAATGTGCTTTGGGGAGCTGAAATCCTCCCATGGAACAGAATCCGTTTTGCAGGTGCAGAGCACTTTACTTTTTCCTTATAAGCCTAAGCAGAGATTTAATTGCTGCTCTTCAGAAGTGCAAAACAAGAGAATGTAATAATTAGAGCTGTCAGGGTGTCCTTTCTTTTATGCTGATGCTGACATTAGCTGGTGTAAAGCCTATTTTTAACCTCTGCAGTGTTGAAGACTTAGTGTGTATTTTCAGTCTGGCTTTATTTGTTTGAAACTTGGTAAATTTTAACTACTGTAAACTGGGGGAAGAGAGCGAGAAGGAGGAGAAACTGGATGGAAATAGGAAGGAAGGAGGAAAGATGAACCAACTTAAATGAAAAAATGTTAGTAAATTATGTCCATGTTACAGTGAGGGGTTTTTTTCTTTTTATGAGCCTGAAAAATTCTCTCTAACTGCAAGCTAAAAAAAATCTCCAAACATAAACCACCGAGCACCTGTGATAAGATAAATATTATGCTTAATGTAGCTTCAAACAGTGCCCTAGATACTGCAGAGAGCAAGAGGAGCATTTTTCTGCTTAAATAGTCATGGTTTTACCCAACTTCACTCCTGACCCTGCTGGGGTTTATCTTGATGAGCCAGCAGCAGCAATACGAGTGGTAAAAAAGCAGGTAGGATATGCTGATTCAGCACTTTGTATATATATTGTATATGTACACACAGGTGTGTGTGTGTGTAGATGTATATACATGTATGTGTATATATATTCATGATAAGTGTTGAGAGGGACCCAATGCTCCCCTGCAGCTTTAACTGGGGTAACAAGGAACCTACTGGTTTTTACTGGAGACTGGAGAAGGATGAGCTGGTCACTGCAGGGCGCTGAGGACTTTGCCATGATGGAGTGAAGGGTTTCTTCTTATCCTAGATGTATAAACACAAAGGACACACTGAAGCTGCAACGTCTTCGTATGTCAGAAAGGCCCCAGTCCTTTGAGGCTGAAGTGTCTCATTTATGCTAAGGCAGGGATGGAAGAGCAGTAGTGTGGTTATGTGGTCTCAGTCTCACTAAACCAGTGCCAGAATGGGATGTTCAGTCTTACCACACTGCTTTGCATGTATAGAGTGTTTTCTCTATTGGGCATTTAATTTGTTTTCCTCTTTTTGGTGGCTGTCAGCAGTACTTGAAGGCTGTAGGAAGAGGTGGGCATTGTTGGTTGGTAGAGGCCTTATCTTGGACCCATCTGATGGTAGAATAGACCCCACCACATCACTGGGGAGACGCTCAAGTCTTGTGCCTGTAGCTGCAGAACCGCCATGAAGGCAGTGGGAGCCTGTGTGTTAGCCCACCCACTGTTACAGGAGGACACAGAAGGTGGTGTTTGCAGTAGATTTACCATGTTTTTGTAGAGTTTCTTGGCATGAGTGGCTCATTCTCCACTTGCCCCATTGGTTGGATTAGAGTGTGGTTGTGCCACATTGCTCCTGGCCCTTTTCTCATGAGAAGCATTGACATCCAAAATACAGATTTCTAATCCTAAAATTACAACCTGTCCTTTGATAACACAAAATGGCTTAGTTAATCTCCAAATAGTTCCCCAGCCCCTCATTAGTCACTTTGCACTGTTAGGCTGTCAGCAAAACCTTTATCCAGGCATTAAGGTATGAATGTTAAATACCTCCACTGCTTAGCTAAGCCAGCTCTGATCCTACAGACCCTAAACGAGGATGGAGTAGCAAAGGATGGAACTTTTTGCAGATAATGAGTCCTGGTGGTCTCAGCTCTGCTGTGGAGTTGGTGGCTTAACCTTCTTCTCAAAGCGTGTTGACCTGTCCTGACTTCGCTTTTGCATGAGGGAAAGTGAGCTATCAGAGTCACTGAGAAGCACTGATGTAAATCTGACCTGAGAAGTGGGATTGTAAACTTCTCCCTTGAGGCTGGCCTTGCTGTAGTTTGTGTTTTGCAGCCACAGTTACACCAGAACCAGCCTCCCCCCATAACGAGCTCAGTTACTTGCCCATCGTGAGTTTTGTGTTTCTAGAAGCTCTTTTTGGTTGGTTTGTGTTAATAACTTTTTCTGAAAGAGCAAATTAGGACTGTGTTAAGATTACTGATTTACTTTTTTGTCCCTCTCCCAGTAATCAGGAATGAAATGGGCATTTCTGCAAGCACCAGAACTAATAAACCTGGTTTCCTTTGTATTTATGTCTCCTGGTTGATTGAGTACTTCCCTAATTAAATTAGGATTCTATTATGTCTGCTTATACCTATAGTCTCTCCCTCCCATTACTTTTCTGGCAACATCGAGGCTGCTATAATTGACTGGAGAAAGGGGCTGGCAAAGATTAAGAGCTGTTGGAGATAAACCTTATGAGTGGCTGCATCCAGCATCCTTTACCACCCAGCTGCCTGTTTCCATGAAGTTGGGAGAAAATAATTCTCTTTGATGTCTTTGAAGTTAGCTAATAGCATAAAAAGTCACCAGCATGCATTCACCCACAGCAGTCAGGCTCTGGGTCAGCTTGTTCCTGAAGAAGCTGGAAGATAAAATGATGGAGAGACGGTGTCTTTTTAGTCCAAACCAGATAGAAATGTACCTAACACAAGTCTGTGGATGCTCTGCTGGAACAGGGTTGAGAAAGCAAGTTAGTAGATGGAAGAGTGGCGTGAGCTCTTCCTCTGTATATTACAAATAGCGTGAAATGATTGTAATTCTTGCTGGAAATACATCTTCAGGCAGGCTTTGCAGTTCAGAAAGGGTGGGGAAATGGAGACCTTGCACAGCAGAGAGCTGTGTGCATATAATGATCTGTCTGAAGAGGTGGTAGCAGTGCTCAGTTAAGCTTTTTTTCTTTTAAAAACACAAGGATGCTGAGAGAACCTGAGGACAACAGTGAAAAGTGAGTGACCTGAGAAATGTGAATCTTTGTATTTGCATATATGATGAGAGGGGGGAACTGCTTAGTGCTGGTATGGCAGAACATCTAGATCCTATTAAAGTAATTGCATAAATGGCAAATGTTCTCAGACCACCTTTTTGCCCTTTCTTAAAAGCATATCTATTCTTCTGCAGGACAGGATGATTTTGCAGCCTTGGAGCTGCCATTTGTTCATTTCTCAATAAGTTAATCTCTCTAAATTAGATGTACTGTTGCTTTTCTGAAATGCTCTGGTATATTCTGTATGCTTTTAGGTGCTTTTAGTTTTAATTTACATTAAGTCCAACTGCCAGAATCAGAAAAGTCTGGGTGGGGAAGGGAGAAATCCTATCAATCCTGTCCCTGCACCCCCATTGAGATGAAACCATGGGGCAAGTAGCTTTGAATGAGTCCTCCAGCATCCTTATTGATGGATACCTAGTATCAGATGGATACCTTGTCATCCTTCCCAGGACCAGAGTGGAAAATGAAATGGGGGAAAGTGGAATGAGAGAAGGGGAAAAAAGGGGAAAGGATGAAACTAAAGGGGAGAGAGGAGGAAGGCAGTGAGGAGGCAGCAGAATCTCGTGGGGCATTGAAAGCTGGAGACAAGCAGCTGCCAGACAATGCTGCAGGAAGCCTGAACTTATGTTTTCAAGGACACTTGGTTTTGTACTTTACTGTAAATAATGAGTTTGTGGGAGGAGGAGAGTGATGACTTCTCTTCCTGCTGCCTGCTCTGTGAGGCATTGTTTCACTTCTCTTTTCCTTCCTCCTAACCTCAGCATTTGCAGAGAGAGGTGTTTGCATCTTCCTATCCCTTCCCTCCTGGCATTCATCCTTGGCATGGCAAAGTGTTTTCCAAGTGGCACATGAGCCAGGGAACCCCCACATACTGCGTGGGGTGGGCAAGGACCCAGCCTGCCTCCTGGAAATCTAGTTTATTCCATTGGTTGTTTGATAGTGATTTACTAAATGGGCAACCTTGTGACACTCAGGTTTGCTCTAAGTCAGAAGATTTTCCTTTACGCTTCTACATAAATGTTTGTATTTCAAGCTGCCGAGTCGGAGCAGAAGAGCAAGGGCTGCTTAATCCCAATTTGTATGAAATTGTTCAGGAAAACAAGGTGCTTGTGGTTGGAAGGACAGCTGTATTTTTGACCTGTTCACTAAGCTTTTTCAAAAGGAAAAATTACTTCATATTTCCTCAAAGTGATTTCAAGCTGTCCAGGAGTTTCAGGGGAGACACAGATCTTATTTTCTGTTGTCACATCAGGTATTTTTCACTTCTTCTTAAGGACTTATTTTTTAGCATAACTGGGATACATTTGCATTGAATCGCAACACTGCTCGTTACTGATTGCTTTGCTAAGGCAGATTTTAAGAGCACTTTTAAGCATTTAAGACAGGACTATGAGGACAACTTTTGTTTATCGTCAGTGTAAGCCCTTTCAGGAGGGATGGGACCATTATTTTGGAGCATGTTTAGAGGCTGCTACAGATGGCATGTCCTGAGCAGGTCTAAGTAGCTTTTCCCAGACCACAAGTGCTGCTGGAATCACTTATTCTTAACTGTCCTCCTTGACCACAAAACCCAAGTCCTTGTCAGCCTTTCCTACAGAGGACAACCTGTCTCGGCCATCATTCAGGTCAACTTAGTGGTGACTGATCTCCTCAGATGGCTCTTCATCTACGCCGAGGCAGCTTATCCCCATCTGCGTTGCTGTTTGTCTTCAGGTTAGGTTTTATTTGCAGATTCCCATTTCTTTATGGTCAAGCACATTAATGCTTTGAGATCCTGAGGAGAAAAGGGGAGATATTACAGTAGAAGTTTTAGGAGATGTGTGGGGCAAACGGACTAGATCTATTGAAATATCTGGTTCTTCTTGATCTGAAAAGTATTGGGAACAGCAACCTTCAGGGAATACTTCAGCTCATCTCTTTTCAGAGATGGTTGGGAATTTGGAAGTCTGGAGGAGGTAGACAAAACATGAAAAGCTTAAAAAAGAAGAAAAGAAAAGAAAAAGAGACTTGTAGCACAGGTACCTAATCCAGTCCAGGCATCTGTGTTCCAGAACTTTTGATGAGAGCTCATTCTTTTGTCTGAAATTACTCATCTTCCTTCTTTGTTTAAAGTGCTGGAGGCTCATGTCGTGCAGACAGCACTGATGAATTGTGTCTTCTGCAGTCATCTCCTGTGCAGTGGCTGGTGCTGCTGGAATTGCCAGTGAGTGTTAACAACAATTATTCACTTGCAATTAAATAGCCAGGTTGGATTTGTAACGGCATTGCGGGCTCTCTGGAGTGAGTTTGGTTGGAAGAAGCATCCAGAGAAGTGATGCTGAGGTTGGCAAACCTACCCGAGTGAAAGGCAAAAGCAAGAGGCTGGAAAGGAACCACCTGATTTAGGGGAAATGTCTATCCAAGGGAGGCACCCTCACTGGGCTCACTGGCTGTTTGCATTGAGGGTTTTAATCTGACCCTTGCCAGGTACTGTGGGAACATCCTTGCATTCTGAGACAAGACTCCTCTGATTCCAATCACTATTAAAAACAGTTTCCTTGCTTGCAGAGCCACCTCCTCCAATACTATAGAGGGGTTTGGTCCTTTGTTCTCATGGGCTGTTCCTTCCCTTTCTGATTCTGAATTGGGTGATGACAGCATCATTTTATCTCTTGCCCCTCAGAGTCAATCAAACCTTGCCCTAGGTCCCTGTGTGCCCTTAGGAAACAGGGCTCTGCTGGCAGAGCTGTCTGAGGCCAGGGCCGAAGCCTGAGTCATCTCATAGAGAAGATCAGTGCACTTTTTAACCAGCCCTGTGGAAATGCTGTGCAGGAGCATTTGAATTAGAAATGTAACGAAATGGTGCACTTCTTTCTTTTTTAAAAAAATAATTAGAAATGGATAGAGTGCTGTTGTTTGAAGGTGCAAATCAGGGCCCTATACCAGAGTATGACTACATGAAGAACGTCTCCTTTTGTTCTCAAACGTACTTCTATGTCTAGGCAAGGCTTTGGAGGCTTTTTGCAACATGGCACCGAGTGTTGCATCATCTTCATGGGGTAGCTGCACTGTTGTTTTATGCTGTTTATTGGGGGACAGAGTTGAGCTGCAAAGAGCCTGGTCTCTCACCTAAGGTCAAGGGTAGTTGGTGGGGATCCAGTAGTGCTCCTGTGCATTGGATGACTTTTACCCATCACCTTTGCCAGCGCCATTAGAGATGCCCAGGACCTGAATACCAAGCTGCAGAAACAAACTGTGTTTTTTGTCCTGCAGCCAGCTCTTGCTGCTGGGAAAGATCTTTAAATTTTTAATATGAATCTGCCTGTAACATACTGGTGGCCTGTAGTATTTTAGCCAGCAGTGATCCTGCTGGGAAAGGGTTAAAAGCCTATGGGATGTTGTCCTGACTCTAGCGAGCAGGGTGAGTGAGTCGCCTGAGCTGCTGTTAGGTAGGAACAGGAAGCAGCAGGTCCAGGGAGATGCTTATAAAGCAGCATCTTATGATTTTCTTAGTACAGCTGAAATTGCAGGTTCCTGGTGTGAGTTGGTGCAGTGTCTGGCCTTGGGTCCTTCCTGACATGCCTGCAGCATGGCATGGGCCGTGTGAGGTTTGGATTAGCTGTGTATGAGGTTTCACGCTGAGCCTTTCAGATTTCCACTAAGATCTTTATCCTGTGGAATAAAAGGCCATCACCTCCTGCCCATATGTGTTCTCCCTGCAAAGCTGCAGGCAGCCTCCCAGCTGCCCACGTTCCGGCAGGCGCCCTGCCTGCAGGCAGCTTTTTGGGCTGCTTTCAGAGCTTTTTTGCCTGCTTTGTTTCACTTTGCAAATAACAGTGAGTAAAATCTATAGCCTTCCAATGGTTCCTTTAAACTGTACAACATCGATTTGTGTCTACACATGTTACTGCTCGGTAAATAGGACCCTTAACGGCCAGATAGCCCTCCTGTGTGGATAAGCACGTCTGGCAGTGGCTGCAGTCCCTCAATTACCGAATAGCAACGTGCTGCTCTTGTCCCTCGTGTCTCTGAGTGCCGAAGGTAGAGGGGACACTCAGTCCTTTCTGGCCTCCTCCCACTCTTTCCTGAGCTGTATTGTTCCTGTGCAATCCCTGCTACTGGTTTAGCCTTCCGCTGCTAATCCCAACACCTCCTCCTCTCTTCTCTGCTTTCAAATCTCTGGCTAAAGCCCCTGCCTCGGCTGTACTGCCTGCTGCAAGGCAGGATGGGGATTGTGTGTGAGGCTGGAGGAGTGTGTCTTTTGGGGCTCTCTCCTTTCCTAGAGGAGCCCTCACACCCCAGTTTCTCTGTTTTGCAGAGAAATGAGGACCACTGGTCACTGAGTGTCCTCTGCCCAAGCAAGGGCAGCACAACGTTGCCATGAGATGCAGGGAAGTCCATTTTGCAGGTCTATCAGGAAAGACAGTGATCTGGCTGCCTTATTTCCTAATAGGAAAGCTTTGCCTAGCTAGCATAAGGGTAGGGGATTCCTGCTTGAGAAGGGGAGGCTTGGAAACTGAGAAGCTATAAAAGCAATGCAGTTTAATCTGCTGATCAGCTCTGTTGATCCTAACCTGCACAGCTGGCTTAGGAGGTGAGCCACAGTGGGGCTGCTTGACAGCAGAGTCAGAAATCCCATCCTTATCCCGGACAAAGCAGTGAATGCACTCGAGACAGGCGTAAAGCAAGTACAGGGATAAAGGGGCTACCTGCTATTTCTCAGGATCCCTTTTCCAATAAGTGGTTCTAAAATTTTGCTACCCAATACCTGACTTGATAAATGTAAAAGTCTTGATGAGCCCTGTACAGCTGAATTAATATGTATAGCACATAGTATTGCTCCAGGCGTGGCTGGGTCTTTTATAGCAGCAGAACATAGGCACTGCAACATGTTTATTGACTACTGACAGTAAGTGACTTGGAGTAGGATGGGATGGACAGTAAGTTGTCAAGTCTGCTCAGGGCAGACAGAACCCTTGGAGGCAACTCTGGATAAAAGAGAGTGTGATGCTCCTCAGCCTTCAGGTATGTGAGGTCTAAAATTGATATTAGCGCTGACATAGAAACGTGGAGCGTGGAGTCTGCAGTGTCTTGACTTGCAAAGTCATTGGTCTTTGGGAGGGCTGAGTTGCTCCCCTTAGCACTGCATGTCCAGCTTACTTTGGTTATTTCCACCACTCTGAGACAGGGACCTGGGATCTTTCTTACAAGTGATGAATGTTTGGAGCCTGACAGTACGAGTTGGCTCACATGCTAGTCAGCCTTGCCACGTGGTCAGGAATCAAGGTGGGTAGATCTGAGCTGATCCAAGTGTTAGCAGGACCAAGTTAGTATTAGAGAGACTCAAGGGGTGAGGCAGCAGAAGGGTCCTTAGGATGACTTGTTTAGGCATTGGTTCAAGGTGGCAGGCAAATACCCTGGCTCCTACTGTGCTGGGCATCAGAAATTGAGCCCAAATTTCTCCTGGATTTGGGGCATTAGGGTTGGTGCACGGAAGGATTTGGTGGGTTTGTGCACAGGCTGTTTTCTGCAAGCTGAGAGATGGAGCAGACAGGAGTTGAGGACACGAGAACCCCATTTAACTGCCTCAGTAACCATTGCTGAATCCAGAGACATCTGAGGTGGGACCCCAGGAGCTCATCCTGGATCATAATGTCTGCAGATAAACATAGGGCCACGGAGGCTGTGGGACAGCACAGGCAACTATACCCTACTACTTTGAGCAGAGATAAAAGAAGTACTGCCCAGTGGTTATAAAGTGAAATAGGGAATGGGAAAGACTTGCATTTGGAAAGCAGGCTTGGCTGCCCAGTTTGGGTAACTCATGTGGACATGGATGTGGTCATTTTATGCTGTTGGCAATTCAATGAAATGCAATGGAAAGCCTTCATGGAAAGCCACAGAGTTAAATTTCCTGGATTAAATGGTTGGGAAATCACCCAGAAGAGATTTGAGCTCTCCATCATACTCAGTTTTCCTTACACAGGGACCAAAAAAAGCCCCTAAAAATACCTCAGTCTGCTTTAGCTAACGGCTGCCTCGGGGTTACCTGCCTACCCCATGGCCCTGCTGCCAGCACTGCCCTGTGTCCCACTGCCAGAGGGGACACTGGGGACTCAGGTTCATGGGAGGTGTCTCTCTGCTGTTACACTTTACATGCCATCTCCAAAATTGGATCTTGCTACTATGAAACTAGAGCCCAAGTCAAGCAGATGGCACTGAAGAGGTGTTTCAGGAAGCGACGTTTCCATCAGCGTGTGTAGTGGGGTTGGCTTTTCTGCAAGGGCCGCTTTTTAACTCAGCCGCAGTTTGCGAGACGCTTACTGATCTGGGGCAGGGATTGAAGAGCAGGGGAATCTTCATGCGTGGAAATGCAGCCCTGTTTAAGGCACGACAAAAATAAATGGTATCCAAAAGCTGAGGAAACGGATGGGTCCCTGCATCTGTCCAGTGTTTTGGGATGAATTGCCAACCCTGGCAGACAGCAGCACGCATTTGCTGTCTGCCCGCAGCACAGAGCACGTTAGGAGCAATCTCTTTTAAAGGGACCGTTTTTTTTCTGCCAATGCAGAAGAAACAGCAGCAGCCCTGCTGAATCACATTATGTGTCAGAGAGCTTGCTGTGGTGCCCCAGAGCTCGGGATGCAGCAGCTCATTCCTATCCTGAAGCAGACTATCTGAGGCTGTGAGGCCTGGTAATTACTGGAAGGGACTTAGAGAGTTCCCTGGTGACCCGGGACATCTCTTCCCGAATCCTCTGCAGAGCCAGCATGGGAATTGATGGTGCCTTGAAGCTGGTGATGTCATCCTGGAGTTTAAATTTGAATGTTGAAACCAATGTTTGCAGATGTGAAAGCTTTGTCCTGCAGTCCAGACCTGGCCAGCTTTGTACTGATCCTCTGCTACACATCAGCCAGCAAGGTCCTGGGGGAAGGTAGTGTACCCTGGCTGATCCGAGGAAGCTGTGTCCTTCTTGGGCCATCCACAAGAGCCAAATGTCTTCTTTGAGAGAACCAAGTGGTCCTGGCACATGTGGGCAGCACCGTTGCCTTCATGGCTTCTCACTGGAAGGAGCAACCTGCTGCTGCTATGGGAGATGTGGTCTATGTGAAAGGGTTCCTTGTGGGTCTCCTAAACAGATGTAATTTTAGTTATGAATGCTGGAGTGTTGAATAGGCAGTGATGTGAAACAGAAGCACAGTGGGGGTGTTAAAGGGTGGTAATAACATGGCTGTCATGAACTAGTGTTGTTGGGAACAGACTGTACTGCTGCCTTTTAGCTGCAGAAATGGGCCCTCAGTTCCTTTGCTTCTCTGCAAGTGCAGAGGGAGGGTGGGCTGTGCAAGGAGGGGATGAGGGAGCACACTCAGGGACCAGCCACTGCCCACCTGTCCTGGGGCTTGCTCCCTTGGGGATTGCTCCTGCTCTGGGGGCTGCTGTGTCAGGGCTGTGTATGCTGGGGATGCCAGAGCAAAGACCGAAGGTGACAGAGGGCCTGGGAAAGCTGCAGGGGATCCAGTGGTAACACTTTCCTCCTCCATTCCACTGATGCTGCTTTGAATCCTACTGCCTTCAGAGCTGGGCCAGCTCTGGGAATATTTTCCTAAGGCACAGTTTATGCTTCTCTTTTGTGTGTGTGTGCGTTTCCCCTGAATTGCTCTTTGACAGGAACATCTCTCCTTGGTCCTTTGGTGCCTCAGGTTTCCATAGGCTGCTCCTTAAACACATTTCTGGTGTATTTGCTGTTTGTTTTTGCTTTCTGTCTGCTCCAAGCTATTATACTTGGTCCACTCATCTTCCAGCATAGACCTACTCTTGTTGAGGCTGTGACCTCCATTTAGGAAAGCGACCCGTGTCCTGGGAAAGCCCTGCCAGGCGCAGTAACATCTTGAAATCTGGTCTGCCACGAGGTTTTCTGTGACCTTGAAGTGCAGCTGGTCAAAACCTACAGCTTCAAACACTTGTGGACAAAATCTGTACACAGTCCTGGGTGTGAATGTGAAGCAGAAACACAACCCCCAGTCAGTTTGCTGATGTTGAGTGGTGGCGATACCACAGAGATAGGGGCAGTGGTTTGCAACCAATGGTTTTGCCTGTGTGGGAATTAGAAGGGGGTGCAAGCTATATCTGCAGGAACTGTCTACAGAAACTTCTGGAAAGATTTGGGATCTCTTATGCTGATTTAGGATCTCTTAAGCTGACAATTTTATCCATGAAAGAGGGAAACCTCTCTGTTCTTGAGCTGGAGGAGAGTGGATGTCTTCAGCCTCCTTTGAGCAACAGAAAGGAGAAGAGACAACGTAAGTGCAAATATTGGTGTAAGAGATGTGTTTCCTTTTATATGTAAGGTGATATAAGATTATAGTCTTGCTCTCCTATATGCTATAGTGTGTGTTAATTCTGGAGGTGTATAATATGCTAATTTAACAATTTAGCTTGTTAATCTAGTAATCCTGACTTCTTTACTTAGCATCAGACTTATTGTGGAGCTGCAGTAATGGAATTGCAGCTCTCCCAGCTGCACAGTCCTGATCAGAGCTTGGATTGATAGAGAGGATTAGAAATACTTCAGTCCAAAGGTCAGCATTGTTCGGTCAACACAGAGCATTAGCTTGGCCCTGTGCAATTAGAGATGTCTGTGATGGAAGAGAATTTATCCCTTTCCAAGGGGAAGCTCTTGTTGCTCAATCCAAACCAAAGTATTAATAAAGATGGCCAGCTGAGAAGAACTGGAAAAAAAAATCTACTGTGTTTATTTTTGTTTCTCTTTGAGCTTTTTTGAATGTTTTCCAGGATTTTACTCTTTAAAATGTTGGAAAAGATGAGATATGTAAGGGAGGATCAGCTAAGATCCTTGTGCTTGTCCTGCTCAGTGAAGTTGTTCTGCTTTCTGAAAGCAGCCCAAGGAATTGGGAGCAGACTGACCAGAGGTAAAGAGCAGTGAGAGCAGTGCAGCAGAGCTCAGGAGGACAGAGGAGCAACTCCAGAAACATCACCTGGCCAGCAATGAGATGCTGAGCATTGAATGCACCTTTTTCCCTTTTTCACAGATTTTCCATTTCTGATGTCAAAGCATTGGAGTTTCAGGCACACCATGTTTCTGGGAGGATGCTGTTTGCAGGCAGAGTGGTGAAGCCTGGGGGAAGCAGAGGGATGTGCAGTTTTCTCCTATGTGGAAAGGAACTGCATCAAGTCATCTGTGTCCTTTAGTGCCTTGGGTTGGTGGGGCTGCTCTGAAGCTCTCACAAAGCTGTTTGTAAACCCAAGAAGTGATGGAGAGGCAGCAATATGTGCTGTTGAAGGGAAATGCAGTGCTGTCATGCTGTTTCTCTCAAAGAGGGCAGCTGGAGCTCTTGCAGCAAAGGGCAGAGGTTTTGCTGCAATGTTTGGCTGAAAGACAGTGAGATGGGACTGGGTCAGGGTGAGGAACCTGGTCCCCAGTCTGCAGGGTTGTCTTGAGCCCCAACTGTCTTGAAATCCCTCTGCCAGTAGCAGAGGTTAAGTGCAGGCAGGAACAAAAAGGTTTGGCCCACAATTGCTCTATTCAGATCAAATAGGTTAAACATTTTCCCCATCCTGTTACATGAATCACTCTTTCTTGTACTGACCTGATATTTAGAGTATCTAATGTTCTAATTACATTCTCAGAGACACGGATTTGCTTCAGATATGTTTGAAGGGGCGTGTAAACTGAGTGCAAAGCTAGAGTACATCATTTGTAAGAACAGCTTCTTTTGGAGATCACTGAGTTCTCACACCAGGATAAGCCTGGTTTTCCATCAGAAGTGTTTTAGCCTCTTAAACTAGTTGCAGGGAGGGGTTTCTGGCACCCTTAAGATTGTTTTCCCTGGGAAACATGCCTATACCCTGTAAAAGCCAAGAACAAATCACACAGGGTGCTATAGAATGGTCTGATTTACAGCAGGGTGGCAGTTCAGATGCACAGCTCCTGTTGGAAAGCAAAATTCCTTCTCCCAGGAAAAATTAGATGCAATTTTGAATGTGTTAGGGCTAAAGTGCCTTCATGCTAAAAAATCTTGGGCTGAGTTCCTGAATTGCCTTGAACTTCAGGAAAACAAGGAACTGGCAGGACCTGGAGCCAGGGACCTGTGTGAAGTTCTGACCCATCCCAGAAGAGCTCAGTTGCAGAAGGTCTTGGATGCAGAAATGGAGTCTGGAGGAAATGAGACCCATCAGTGGACAAACGCCTTGATAGTGTGTCTGCAAAAGCCAGGGCTTTGCAAACAGGTTGTTGTAGATAGTACATATAAGAATGCTATGTTAACCTACAAATATGAACTGATAGTTTCTCACTTGGCAATATCTCTGGTGCCTCATGCCCTTCCTACTGTGTGTGTGTGCTGGAGTTGGTGGTGTCGAGGGTGTGCTGCCTAATGTCATGGTTTAGAGGCAGCAATTGGCCACAGAAGGATGGGTTGTTGGGTTGCTGGCATCAACTTGGTATTTCAGCTGCAACAAAAATGTAATGGAAGAAAATTAGTTGGCAGGCTTCTGTCCTGCCAAAGGAGTGATCGGATTTTTTATGAGACTTTTTGATATTTGTCTCATTTCACTGGCATTTCCAGAGGAAACAGTGTTCCTTGGGTTGTACTTTTTCCTGTGGTAAGGAGTGGCGCTGTGGTCTGGTCCCTGCGAGGCTCTTCTTGCCAAAATTTGTTCAAATGCCTTGTACTATCACCTTAATCTCGTTCTAACATTTCCATGTTATGTGACTTGGACCCCAAGTGTTTTGCTTTGAAGTATAAGATATGCACCAGGGTTATTTCAATAGATGTCTGCTGGAGGGGGTTATATATGCATGCATACATACATATGTATGCATATGTGCAGGGTTGAAGGCAGGGTGTCCTGGCTGGGAGGTTTGACAGATGATGTTCTGCTCAGCTGAAGGAAATGAGATTTCTGCCTTTCTCAAGAGAGTGGCGATTCTGGTTGTATCCCCCTGGCTGCAGCAGGCAGTAGGTCATATCTTTTGCTGAATGAACAGAAGCAGACAGCAGAAGTGAAATAAATATGATGGGATGCATTTCCGGGTACAGAAATTGCAGTTTTTGCTTAAAGGTGAAATCCACACCTGTGCAAGTGAAACTTTAAAAAGCATCAGTCACTCATCTTTCTGCCCTTAAAACGTGGGCTTGTGTGCCAGGATGTGCAGGTTTTGTGTACAAAGGCTGATATGGAGGCCAGGGTTTGTTTATTTGGTAACTCTAATGCCTGAATGCATCAACTGCTGTTTGAAAGCCTTCGCCACGTTCCCATCATGTGCCGGCCCATTACTCTTTAAGGAGTGTGAGGACCACAATCTTTAAAGAAGAAACTTACGGTTCCTGCTCTGTTCTCAGAAATTAGTCTTAATACTTGACATTATCGAGTTAGTGATAGCTGATATAACATTTTGAGAGTAATTAGGAGCATGAATTTATGCTCAGATGGATGTTTAATTAAAAACTGTGGCAGCTTTGCAGTTCATGCTTGAATAATCTTGAGGCTAAAATGTGGGTTTATACCCAAGTGAACCTTGACAGCAAATCTGGAGAGGGGGAAAAATGCTTTAATAGCTCCATTTTCCTCCTATTTGTGTTGTGCCGTCGCAGCCATCATGTCTGTTACAGCTCTGATTCTGTGAAAATGAAAGCAGATTGAGCAGTTCAGCCAGGCACAAAACCTGCTTCTAGGAAAAGGGCAGAGGGGCGTTGGAGGATATTTGTGTATTTGAGAGCTGTACCCCAGGTAACGCTGGCTGTGGTCCTTCCAACCTTGTGGTACATGCTGTCAGCAGCCAATGTGGGGTGATGCAAATGTCTCCTGGAGATCTCTTCTTCTTCTCCTTGAACTTCTAAGGAATTCTGTCACCACCCTGAGCAGGGGAAGAGAGATAGGTGAACCCATGCTCATACCCAAAGCAAAGGTGATGCCATGTAGGAGTTAGAGCCCTGAGGCAGGATGGGGCTGGTGGCGAGATGTTGAGATGTCGTGGCAGCTTCGGCTTTGGGAGGACGCCAGTCCTTTTGCATCTCCTCACTCTTCTGTATCAGCAGCTAGAAGCAGCTCAACCACCACCACCAAGCAGAATAATCCTGACAAGGATGCATTTAGGAAGGGGAAGATGGATTTTTTGCAGATCATGCTCTCTAAATAGATGGTGTCTCTCCATGTGCCCCTCCTTCCCGACAGCTGCATCCAGGGGACGCCTCACACACAGCCTGGTGCTACTGGGCTGCACTTTATTGTTTTTTATGTTGTACATGTTAAAGCTCTTTTTCTGTGGTTTGAACATGTGGTTGCTCAGGACATATAAATTGTGTTAATAAATGAGTAAGGAGCCTTGGTGAGTGAATTGGCTTCCTGCTGAAGTCATAAATTTGGAGAGGATGATGCTGTCTTGCTCCACAGTCGGTGCGTGGCTTTGCTTCTCAGCACTGTGCCTGGAAACACGAGGGGCTGGGGAGAGGTCCCCACGTCTGCTGATTTAGGGGGTGTTTCTGGGAGCAAGTCGTTGTGAAAGACCATCTCTGACCTGCGGGAGGGCTGGGAAACCTGGGCACAAACCCCAACTCGTCAGCAAGCACACTGTGGAGGGGAGGGGCTGCAGCAGCCTGTGATTTAGGAGAAGCTCCTAGTTTTCCCTGCTTCTGCCACACTGCAGCTTGTCCCCTCTCAGCCTCTGCTCTTCATTGTGTCCTTGGTGCGTTAATTATCAGTGCTGCAGGGCAAAAGCTGCTGTTCCCTGTGTGTCCTCCACTCTGTCTCTCCTGTGAATGAAGTCTCCGGCTGCACTTGTAGTAAGAAGCGACTGGGGAATAGGGATGCTTCCCTTTGCCTCCCGGCCCTCCTGCCAGGCTTGGCATTTGCTGGTTTTCCTGGAGAAGCAGCATCTTTTCCTCTGACTCTGCATAGTTTGTAAGCAGAGCATGTGCTGTCAGATGGAAGCAATTTTGATATGATATTGGGCGACCTGTTTCTTGGGAAAAGAGTAAAGGCTGGGAATTGCCTTCCTTGGTAGCAGTTGTGTTGCTTTCAGGACCGTATCAACAGTTTCAACTCTCTTATGGGTCTTCCCATCGCTTTCAGGCATCTTTCCATTAGGATTAATGTAGTTGAGTGCCATGCAACAAGCAGTTCATTGGGGTGATTTGCCAGTTTCTGAACTGCTTGAAAGCTGAGGAGGCCGTGTATGTCAAGGGGCTTCTGTTTCCATGCTGGCTCTCGAGCATCTCCTTGAGATGTGCTCTCCCTGTTGTGTGGGTGCTGTGCACTTCCACAGCCAAGAAGCAAATCTGCTTTTAAAGTCTCTCCAGCCTGCTAACTGAGGCATTTGCGAAATAAACTAATTAGTGGGCAGAGTGTATAATGGTGCCATCCACGTTTGACGTCCCTTGAGTGTCCCCAGGTCTATGAGAGCCGGGGCTGACAGGAGGGGACCGAAGACAGTGCCGTGTGGGTACCTCAGCCAGCACATTTCCATCATCACAGCTCCAGCAGACCGTTTCCAGCTGAGTCATGCTCTGTGCTCGAGAGGCCCCGAGCTGGTTAGGTTTTCTTTTTGCATGGCTGAGCATTAAAGGATATTTCCAGCACTTGTTTGCCAGGAGAATATGGCATTGAAGGCCTTTTACTAATTAATTGTAATGGCAGGAGGAAGGGGAGGGAATTGCTTTCCCATCATGGCTGCTGTGAAGATTCTCTTGAAAAAGCACAAAACCCCCAAAATGTGTAAATACTGCCAGGATGAGGAGATTGTTTGAGAATATTGTTGTGCACTGCAAGGAATACATTGCCACCAAGCAAAACAAAGACACTTCTCTCTTTTCTTTTGCAGGGTCGTCATGTTAAAACGGGCCAGCTTGCTGCTATTAAGGTTATGGACGTCACCGGGGTAATGTATCCTCCTCCTTCTGCATCCTTCAGTTACAGACAAGAGGGGAAAGGGGTTGGGATGTGGTAGCATTCAGGGGTTGGTGGAGGGTTTGTGTTTGTGGGAAGTCAAATTCCCTTTGCCGTAATGTGAAATGTGCCATGAAGAGGTTTTGTTTTAATAAATGTGTGAGAGAGAAGTAAATCTTGGAGGGGTTTTGGAGATGAAGTGTTTCTATGGTGAAACCAAGCAGCACCCAGTTCCAGTGGTGGCTCTTGTGAGTGTGTTACTAAAACCTGAAGGAAATTGTTATAACAGGGTAGTGTATTCCTGACACATTTCAGTTCCTCCAAATCCATGGTTTTTAGCTGAAAAGCTTTTGTTCACACAAACTATGTGGAAGTATTGTTGTGAATAAGTTCAGTGGGCAAATCAAATTACTGCTGTGCATCCTACTGATACGGGCTCAGAAACGTGGCTCTTTTGAAAGGTGTATCTACAGATAACTAAGAGAATCAAGGGTTTACAAATTACTTGATAAATAACAGGATTTAGAGGAAAGAATGGTTCCATCACTTCCCAGTGGCCACTAAAGAAAAAATGAGTGGAATCACTATGATTCCTAAAAACCTAAATGAATGCATTTAAGAGGGTGACGTGGAAGTGAAATGCAGTATTATACCTCCCTGTTCCTGCCTGCATCAACAATGACAGGTTTTGGAGTGTTTTGTTATGTTTTGCCCTTTTTTTTTTCCCACTGGAATAACACATTGGAAAATTTAGGACTCATTCTCAATCTACCCACTTTATTGTTTTGAATTAATGTTTTTAATTAGCCTTCAGGAGTTCATAATTGACTCACTGTGAAAGCAGTCAGCTGGCCTCAGGAGGATGTTTTGAAGTACCTTAGATGTTGTGGTGTGGTATTAATATCTACAAGACCTTCATCCAGGTTCTGTTTCTGAGGTGGCAGTTGAAATGATGTATCCATAAATGTGAATGAGATGTGTTTCTGTTTACTTGCAATGTCTACAAGTTCCTTTATCTACTTCTTGTGGGAAGCAGACTCCCCTCTAACATAACCCTGTGGGATAAATAGCAGTGAGATTCCCATGGGATGAAGTCTGAGGTTACAACAAATTTAAGCTGAGACATCAGAATATTACGTTGAGGCCAAACAAGGGATTAAATTTGAGCCCACACTTACTTCAGTGGTTTTAAAATATCATCACTTCCAAGTAAAGGCGTTGGAGAAAAGTATCCCAAATCTGATCCTGGCCAATAACTAGTATTTTCAGCCTTGTCTGTAAGGCGATGTCCTTGATCTAAACCTTGACCTTCCAAAGCAGCATCTCGCGTCTCAACATTCAAGGCAGCCAATCGTTGGCAGGTCATCTAGGTTGACCTGCTTCTGCAGGGGAGGTTGGACTAGATGATCTCTAAAGGTCCCTTCCAACCCTGCCATTCTATGGTTCTATGATTTGCTTGGTACCACATGTGTTGTTTG
This sequence comes from Urocolius indicus, assembly GCA_013401255.1. Lineage (NCBI taxonomy): Eukaryota > Metazoa > Chordata > Aves > Coliiformes > Coliidae > Urocolius > Urocolius indicus. The sequence goes on along the minus strand of WBNH01010440.1, from coordinate 932,357 downwards.
GGTATTTAGTTATTTTCCCCTTTAGTTGCTCTCAGCTATATTAAAATACATCAGCTATTTGTCTTTTAGTGTACAAATTACAAACTTTTAAAGTCAGTCTTCTAAAAAAATAACCAACCCCTGACTGAACTTCTGCTCTCTCCTACTTCTTCAACTCCACTGAGCGCCTCAAGGGATGGCTTCTCAGCCTTGAGGGACCCCAATACTACATATGAGTGGAGAAGTAGCTGTCTAGCAGGCAGTAGCAGGAGACATGCAGAGATGAGATGTCCATGTCCTCTAAAAACACGACATTGGCCCATAGTAGCTAACAGAAAGCTGCTCAGAGAGCAGAACTGGGCTTGGGCAGCATGGGCAATGACTTCAATGAAGGTAGAGAAAATCTGTGATACTGTAGGGGACTGACTGTGCTTATGAGCTATTGATGGTGAAGTCAGATTGTCCTCTAGCCACCACAGGAATGGTCATGGGAATCACTTCTGGAGTAATTTCTAAAGCTGGTCCCTGGGTTGTACCCACAGCCATGTTTAGTACCTGATCCAGGCTCAGTGTGAAGGCTGCTGGTGAATAGCCAAACATGTCACTGCCTCCTGACACACACTGCTGCCACTGCTTCATTTTATCCAGATCTTCCATCCCATTTGTTTTGCCAGGATGTCCCCAAGGACAACGTGTCTTTAAAAAGTCTATAGAGAACAGAACTAATGTGATCATCTCAACCATATCCATCTGCAGTTTCATGGAGGAAGGTTTTGGAGAGTAAAACCCCCATGTTTTAAGTGAGCTTCCAGCCAGTGTCTCATCCCAACCATGTGCCTTGCACTAAACGCCCAAAGGCTCATGACAGCGATGCTTTAACTCATCTGTACTCTTGCTAATTATCTGTTAGAGAAGATTGCAGCATAGAGGCCCTCAAATTACAGCACTTGATAGTTTGGACAGCCACTGTCTCTGAATAAAGAACTGGGATTCATTTTCCAGCAGCTGGTTCCGCTGTATGCTGCATGACCTACTTCCAGTGATTGATGTAACAGAATTGATTGATGGAGGCAACGTGTGGCAGCAAAACCTGGTCTGTGGGTCTTGTCAATTTTGGGCTTGGAGCAGTTACAGAAGCCTGCTACAATTCCTTTTTCTGCCCTGTCTCGCTGGATTTGCTGGTGGTGTCAAGAGGGAATGGGCTTAAGTTGCATCAGGAGAGGTTTAGATTGGAGATGAGGAGGAACTTTTTCACTGAGAGGATTGTTATACACTGTCCCAGGCTGCTCAGGGAGATGAGGGAGTCTCATCCCTGGAGATATTTCATAGATGAGTTGTTGAGGATCATGGTTTAGTGGTGGGCTTGGAAGTGTTAGATTAGTGCTCGGACTTGGTCTTAAAGGAATTCATCAGCTTAAAATAAAACCAGTATATCTTTGATGGTTGTGAAAGCAAAGAGGTAGAACATCAACACAGGTATCAGTGCAGTTACCCTGCGTTGACTGCTTCAGCTTTGCATTTGAGACAGAGAGGGCCTGTGGCAGCTCATGGGAATGGTGCGTCGCACCAGGACAGGGTTGGTCTGGCAGAGAGTTTGTGGAGAGGCTTTATCTGCCTCTTGTGGTTCCAGGATGGGCAGGAGCAGTGTGTTGGGCAGCTGGGATGCACAGTGCAATGATTTCTTCTTGGGCCTTTGGGCAGTCTAAGAGCGTGTGCTGTGCATTCCTGGGCTAACACAAGTGTGATTGAGCTTCATAGCAACACTATGCTAATGTAAATGATTATATGAACTATAAAGAGATGAGTTTAAAAAGGTGGAGGAATGTCTAAACTGCTGAAAACATGTAATTAGGCTATGATGTCAAAGTCTGGTGCTGGTGCACCTATGGATGGAGAGGTCTTCACATGAGGACTCGGTTCCTGGCCAGACCTCCTAGCAGGCACTTAGACTTGTGGATGTTCAGCTGTTCAGAAGCTTCACAGGGCTTTCTGCTCCCACCTGTGCTGCAGGGTTTGAAGCAGCACCCAGGGGTGATGGGTCATCAATCCACACGAGAGGATTTCTGCCCACCTTAAACTCTGCCAGCATCTTCAAGGTCCTGTTCTGGAGGAGACACTATGATCTGAACTGTTTGGAAACAACCTGATTTCCACATTGCATGAAGATCTGTCCGGTGCAGGGTTCAGAAATACCACAGGGAATGTGGCAAAGCATGCTTTTTCTCCTGAGCTTCTTGTTCAAAGACCCACATTTAACCCGTTAGTGTTCAGTTCAGACCTCAGGCTCCCAGGGCTCTGCTGTAAAAAATTGTGCAAGGAAACTTAGGTGAGGTCAGTCAGAAGTGGAGTGTGTGGAAGTTCACCCGCGTGCAGAGAGAAATGAGAGCCTGTGAAATACAGCTTCTTAGTGCTTCTGGTTTTGTTTTTCTTTTGTTTTTTGCCTCATCCCAGGATGAAGAGGAAGAGATCAAACAAGAAATTAATATGCTGAAGAAGTATTCTCACCACCGAAATATTGCTACATATTATGGTGCTTTTATTAAAAAGAACCCACCAGGAATGGATGATCAGCTCTGGGTAAGTTGCTTTCTTTTCTTTAAATTAGCTGGAGTTTGACACAAATTATTTACTCTGTGTTGTCTTCTTAACCACCAGCTGTACTGCACAAATAGCCTTATTCTGCATCCGTCTTTTTCAAAGTCATGGCTTTGCAAAGGCTCTTCCTGCGCTGCAAAATGCTTCTCCCTCTTTTTGCATAAAATCTTTGTAGATTGATGATAAAACCATTTTTGTGCTCAATTGTTATTAACAGCTTCTTTGTTACAATGTTCTATTGCAAATGATTCTGTCCTGGGAAAATGCATTCAAATAAAAACCCAGTTGGAGGGAGCCAAGAGTGTTGCTAGGAAGATGGAGGCTGGTGGGGCACGTGTGATTCCTGCCAGCTCTCAGCGCTGCTTCTCGTGCTTAATGAGGAGAAACTTGTTTGCTGTGAGAGTGAGGGAGCTCTGGCACAGGCTGCACAGGGAGGGTGTGTTCCTGTGCCCTCTGATTGAGGGGAACCTGCTTTAGCAGGAAGCTGGGCTGGATGAGCTCCTGAGGTCCCTTCCAACCCCCAGTATTCTTGGATTCTGTGATCTGTTAATAAAATAGTTGGGTTTAAATTATTTGCCCATCCAGAGCAGCCCAAACTTCCAAACAGAAAAGCTCAATAGAAAACTCTTTGGATTAAGAGAGGCTATTTCATCAGTCCCCATCACCATGAAACAGTGGAGGATGCTGTATCACCTTCAGGTGCCCAAAGTCAGGAGGAGAGCTTGGGTTGGCTTTGGCAGGTCACCCAGCTGTGCTGCTTGTCTCATGCCCACTGGGAAAGGCAGGCTAGATAATCTGGATTTCATAGAATCATAGAATGGTAGGGGTTGGAAGGGACCTTTAGAGATCATCTAGTCCAACCTCCCTGCAGAAGCAGGTCAACCTAGATTGCCCTTCAGACCAGCTAGCTCTCATCTCACTTTTGGGGCCTTTCTCATTAGCTTTTTGCCAGAGCTGCTTTTCTTGCACTGAAGAGTGCTGGAGCATGAGGGGTTTTTGAAGTGTGTGCCCAGTGCTGGGGCTGGTGGAGGTGTTCAGGGGAAAGCTGAGCAGAGGTGTGCTGGTGTTGCCGTGTTAAATAGCTGTTGTTTCAGAATCTGATTGAATTAGAATTCGCACGAACTCTATCGCTCTTGCTGCACAGATAAAGGCTTGTTTATTTTTCATTGGCCCTTTGTTGGAATAAAACACTTTCTGATAATGCCCCAGTAATTCTTTTTATCGACATTCAGGAGGCTGATACGGAAATAAAAAACAGGGAGCTCTTTCAGTGGAGATTAAGATCTCTCAAAAGCGTGGAAGGCTTCTGACATGAAGTATTGTCATCACTTGTGCTGCGGTGATGAGCAGGTCTTTTAGTGCTGCTGCTGCATTTGATAGCAGCTGCACACCCTGAAGGACGAGCTTACGGAGCAACTGAGTTTCCCTGAAGTCAGAGAGCTGCAGGGAGGGTGTTTTAGCAGATGGCAGGGGAGATGTGCAGCACAAATCTGATACGTTAGGTAAAAAAAAAAAAAGTAGTAAAAATTGTAGGGACAACCTTTATGGCACATTTTAAAAACACCCTAAGAGGTAGGGGATAGGCTTATTCCTGTGTTGGATAAAGGGTTGCTTGCTTGGGCTGCTGTGGACCTTTGGGAGGGATTGCACCTGTCTCTAGCTGAGACAAGGGAATGCTGTCTGTGGGAGCCTGTGGTGCAAAGAGAAGGTGGACTGCAGAAGCTGAGATGGCAAGGACCCAGTTACCAGTGAACTACTGCTTCCTGGAGTTAAACTCTTGAAATTGCCCTTGCTCATCTCAGATCTAAGGAATGAGTTAGCAGGCTGCACGAAACCAAGGAGGCTTGTTTTGAGATATTTTGGGGTGGTTTTTTTTTTGTGGTGGGAGATAAGGCATTCATTAGGAAGTGGGAACTTGGGGGCAGGGGCGGGGGGTGGATGACCCCATCCCAAGGCATCCCTTCCCCATCACATCCCCCGCCCCAGCAGCTGCTGGAACCAGCAGGCTCTCTGCTTCATACCCATACATTAACCTACTGTATACATCTACAGGGCAGTGGGGTTGCCAGCGTACTGGGCAGTGATCATTGCCCTCAGAGAAGCCCTGCCATGCGTGGGGGATTTGAGGAGCAGCTGGCGCAGAGCCCCCGGCGCTGGCTGCCGATGGATGGCTGCCATGGCAACCCTGCCTGCGCCCGCAGCTGCATCTGGCACCCAGCACCCAGTGGGGACAAATTGTGAATAGGCAGGTTGCCAAATACCTGCTGGTGACGGGGTACAGTGGGGTGGCCTCTGATGTGTCCCCTGCAGTGGCTCATCTGGGGCGGTTTCAGGGAAGAAGGATGTTGTGAGAGCAGAGGCTAGGTGAGGATGGCATTGCTGCAGCCATGCAGTGCTCAGGGTTGGCACCACCTAACTACAATGTGCTTTTTGGCTGCCTTGAGCTGCCCACTGAATGGTTGCATGGTGGTATGAACAGGGTCATGCCAGGGAGCTGGGGAGCAAAAATGAGGGCAGCAAAGCTCCATTGGAAATGGAGCACAAGCTGTTGAAGCACCAGGTTGCACCTGGTAACTTGGAGCAGAATTGCTCTTAATCTGCATAGAGGCACTGAAGAATATTTTGTGGCAGTTGCCTGATGCCTTGTCTTACAGGAATTAAATCATCCAACATTTGAGAGAGGACAGTGTTTGGTTGGGCTGTCATTCTCTGTAGCTCCTGCAAGCCCCTTGATCCTGAGGAGGTATGGGGAGGGCAGAACTGCTCCTCCAGCCCCCGACTGAAAGCCCAAGGTTAGCAGAGAAAGTTTCTACTGCTGTCTGACTGAGTAAGCCAACGCTGTTTCATTCTCACTCCTCTTCAAAGTGATGTCAGTGCTGTAAACACTGCAAGGCTGTAAGCCCAGCTCCTTTTGCTGCCATCCATAAGCCCAAAGCTTTCAAGCCTGCTCAGGACCCGTGTCAGCAGCTGCCCACCAGCTCTCCAGGGAGCATGAGTTGCTTGACTGGCCTCAGAGCTCCAGGAGGTGCAGGCAGGACACAGACAGGCAACTCAGTTATTTATGAACATGTGTGAGTGCACTTTGATGCTGCTGTTGGACAGGGTAGAGCAGAGCAGTGCTGGCCCTGCTGCCCTCGCCCAGTCTGCTGCTGCAGCCTCTCAGACCGATTCCCACTGCAGCACCAACACAAGCAATTGAAACTGTGCTTGTCTTCCTGCAGAATATTTTAGTCACTGCTTAATACCGCCAACTGGATCAGTATTTCTGTTTCTGAAGGGAGCATCAGCTTTTTGGCTGATGCACTGAGTGAAAGTCTCAGCCTTTCTTTAAATTCTCCATTACTGACTCCAGGTCTTCACTACAAGACAGACACTGAGGTGCTGGAGCATGTCCAAAAAAGGCCAACAGAGCTGATGAAGGGTCTGGAGCACAAATCTGATGGGCAGCTGAGGGAACTGGAGTTGTTTATTCTGGAGAAAAGGAGGCTGAGGGGTGACATGGTCACTCTACAGCTAGCTGAAAGGAGGTTGTAAGGAGGTGGAAGTCGATCTCATCTCCCCAGTAGGGAGTGGTAGGACAAGAGGGAATGGCCTCGAGTTGCTCCAAGGAAGGTTTAGGTTGGAGATTAGGAAGAAATTTTTTCCCTGAAAGGGTTTCCCAGGCTGCCCAGGGAGGTGGGGGAGTCCCCACTGTAGCTGAGGTGTTGAGGGCCATGGCTTAATGATGGGCTTTGCAATGTGAGGGGGAATAGTTGGACTCAATGACGCTGAAGATCTTTTCCAATGAAAACAATGCCACGATTCTATGATGTGAATGATGAAGGGCCCTTCTACAAGGGAGCCAGGCTGTGGGGTGGGATGGGAGGCTTGTGTGGCCTGGGTGAATGGGACTGCATTGCACCCAGGTTCAGTTTACACACACAGCAGGAGGAAGGATTTCCAGCAGCAGTTAGCCTGGAAGTCTTGTGGGCTTGTTTTCTGTAACTTTTGTAGAAGAGAAGATACATTATTCCTGGGGTGAGGAATAGGAACATAGAAGGATTTGGCTTGCAGAATAAAGAATTTGAATGATTGTGAGGGATTCCTCTGGATAAGCTGGAGTATTTCACTGTCTGCTAGATGAGGATTTCTATGCTGGAGATGTTAAGGTTTGAGCCCTTCCAGATGATGTACAGTGGCAATGGGAACAGAAGTCTTACTGGCCATTCCCAAACTGGGGAAAGCAGTGGTCGATTTGAAAGCTGTGAAGGCTCTTGAAACAAACAAAAAAAAATCATAAGACAGCAGGATACAGAGATTCACAGCTGCTGCTTCTGAATTTGCCTTGCTTATGAAGTTTGCTGTCACTCTGATGCAAAGAGCTAAGCACATGCTAAATGAACTGTACTCTAAAAAGTACTTACAAAAATCCTTCCTCAATGCATGTCCCTGCAAATTAAATTTCAGAGAATGATCTTACCTTTAGCCAATCCTGATGATGATTTTAATTATGGTTAAAAAAAAAAAGTTCAATCTGCATTTCAAGTTTATTGTCTTACCTCACTCATCATGACTTCATCCTTTAGCAGGATGGGTAATGATGCAAGAATTGTGTGCAGGACAAAGCAGTCACCTAGAGGCATGAGGCTGGGAAGAAAGTGTCTTAGGGTAACTGCCATTTGAAACCTGTCCTCAGTATAGTAAGCTCTGCTCTAAAGTCAGTTGGAACTTTTGTTCTCTTTTCTCCTGGAAGGCTGTTTGTTGGTTTCCAACCTAAATACAGAATCACAGAATCAATCAGGTTGGAAAAAGCTTCAAGATATACCCATAGGGTGTTGAGGTATTGATATTATGCCAGTATCTGCTTGTTCTCCTCTCTCTTTGGTGCTTACCTGTCCAGACTGTTGACAGTGTACACTTGTGCCCCGTAGCCATCCCTGCCCTGGTGCTCAGGTCCTTTGAGAAGACCCATTCATCTTCCTGCACCTGCTGCAGTGTACATTTCTCGTCCTCAGGCTGCATTGCCTAGTGGGACACGCAGTGCTGTGAGTGAGGTCGTGCCTGGCCTGTTGCTGTCACTCCTTAGCCATATCCTGTGTTTCTTCCCTTTGGAGGCTGTGTTGTTGATGTAGTTGGGTATTTTGTGGCATCCTTCCACCTGAAGAGCAAAGGGCAGTATAAAAGCCTGAGGGGATCATAGCCCACTGGCTCTGTGGCAGCCAGCTTTCATCACTTCCACCCAGACCTCCTAGAAATGCTGATTTTTCACATCAGCTCTCCACTGCAGACAGAGGTACCCGCTGCAGCAGCGTGCCTGGCCTTTGCACAGGGCAGACTTCGACTGGTCACACATCTATTTCTTGAAGCCAGTTTCCTGACATAAGAGGAATGTACAGAGAGTTTTTCAGCTGTCAGTTTAGGAAGAGAAGGGAAACTTAATATGAAAGCTAAAGATAGGAGCGTGGTCAAAGCCAACTAAGGTGTAGTCTGCTCCAGCATTTTATTTAACCTGAAGGTTTATAGCAGTACTACGTCTGGATTTGATGATTGTTTATTTATGATAGTCTTTTAAATCACTGCATTTGAACAATTTGGTTAGGAGTAACCCTTTTGTAGTTCCTTTCTCTTCTCCTTTTGGCCTGTGCTTTTAATAAAGTGATGTCACTTGCTTGGAGAACGTTAAATGCCGTGTAAGCTTCATGTGGTAAGAAACTTTCAACGTGCGCATTGGAGAACCTGGCAGGGCACAGCTTGTTGGGGAATGTCTTTTAGTAGCAAGCTGATCTAATTGGAAAATGTGGTTTCACATCTGAGAGAAACACTTGCACACAGGTCTTGGAGGAGGCTTGTTGCATATGTGGGCTGTGCTGGCTTTCTGGAGCACGCTGATGGCTCCTGCATGCCTGGGGAGCCATGGTGTCCCTGGGAGGCAGACACGCATCCCATGCTATTTTTACAAGATTTATTTCACAGTTGTTCAATGACAAGGTTAAGTTTGGGCCTGGGTTAGATCATTGTACTTCTATATTTGACCTTATGAAACTTTGCAAGTGGTACAAGCAATGGTGCTTGGTCTTATTTGAACCAACCTGAGCAGCAGGACGCCAGCTCTCTCCTGGAGAGTCTAAAGCTGCATGGCAAGCTTCCCTTCAAGGAGAGGGAGGGAAGAAAGTGGTCAAAACCAAAGACCCTCTGGTTAAAAAAAAATTAACTAATTAATTAAAAGTATACCTGGTTTCTAAGGTTGTAGGAGGCTTTCAAACATCTGTCCTGTTGCCTTCACACTTTCAGCATTGAAGAACTTACATTTCGCTTGTATTGCTGCTGCTGCTAAACACTGATCATAAGTATAAAGCAGAGTAGGTTGTGGTGGGACCTGAGATAAGGCTTCCCATTTCCTCTGCTGATTTTCAGCACTGGACTAACTCCCGTTTCGTGTTCCCAGCCTCTTGGAGAGCAACAAAATGATGTCCCAGTGGCTCTGGGTAACACTGTGGAAGTCCCACAGCTGTGTTGCCAGCACCAGGGTCCTACCCTGGGCTCAGGTGTCATTGCAGTAATTGCATTTTGTCCATTTGACAGTTGGTGATGGAATTCTGTGGTGCAGGCTCCGTCACTGACCTCATCAAGAACACCAAGGGCAACACCTTGAAGGAGGAGTGGATTGCCTACATCTGCAGAGAGATCCTACGGGTACGTGTCCAGGGGGAACTGGATGTCAGGGGTTGTTGGAGTGTTGGGCTCAGTGCTTGAGGGACAAGGAAAGCCTTTGGTTCTGCAGGCTTCATGGCTGCCATGGGCCTTTTCATTGCCAGAAGGCATGAATGATTCATGTCCTTATATGATGCTTAATAAATAAGCATTGTTTAATGTACTTTAGCTCTGTTAGTTCCCTGACTTTTAACTCTCTTTTTTTCCTTCAACAAAAAATATAACGTCCTTTAGTATTAATAGGGCAAAGATTAAAAAGCACTCTATGTTTTATTAAACCCACATATCTCTGTCTTTAATGAGGATACTATAGCTTTTGTACCCACAAGATAAACGTTTGACTGGGGTGTCTTAAAACTGGCCACAGAGCCATTCATGGAAAACTAGGTAAAACGACTGTTCCAAAAGGCTGTGTCTGACACTGCTGCTGAGGCTGTCACTGATGTCCAGGGGTGACACAGCACTTCTCTCTTGACCCTGAATGCCACCGTCTGCATCAACATGATGTGCAGAGGGCCCTGCCGCTGTAGCTAATCAGTCGTCGGACGGGCACTGCTTTTGGTGCCAGCAAACCACAGTCACACTGGCTTATTTTAAATGTCTGAGCTCTGTGAGCCTACTTCTTAAAATAGATGCTGGCAGTCAGTCAGAACCCAGCCAGTGACTCGTGTCCCAGGGCCACCAGCATGTGCCACCGCTCATGTTGGGAGGTGACCTCTGTTGGCTTTCAGGTGATGAGAGGCCTCCCACCTTTCCTGCTGCAGAAGATGGCTTGGTCTTGCTTGAGATTTTAACAGGCTCAATCCTGTGCTGTTAAAGGATTTTTTTGGAATGCCATGAAATTTTTGCCTTGCCTACAGTGCACAAAGGTGCCTCTGGCTGGTTACAACGTGACTAAAAACAGGCTCCCATACATATATAATCAATTCCACGGTGCCATCCCCAGGTAACGAGCAAAAAATGACTGATGACTACCAGTAGCAAGAAAAGAAATGATTTTCTTTCACAAATATGAATGTGAAATGTAAAACAGATGCAAAATCAGTTTTTGAAGTAATCCATACTTTCCCTAAGCTGGCAATAGAGGTGGATGTTACCTCAACACTGAAATAACGAGCGAGTGGAATAAAACTGTAGGTTGCAAAAAGAAATTAATGAGCTAATAAAAAAGCACAACAGAAAAGCTGGTTTACCTTTAGCCTTCGAGACAGGCTTTTAATTTGAGCTGTATCTCCATTAGGGATATGTGCAGGTTGTATAATATTTGTATTTCCATGGTAGTTTTTTTTTAATGCAAGCTTATCAGTGTATTGATGTCCCATTTATTGAACAGGTGTAACCAGAAAATTGTTTTCTTCAGTTTATGAGTGATGGGAATACAGAAAAGAGACAAAACCATTCTATAGTTTCTGCTACAGAAATTACTCCCTAAGGCAAGGGAGCACATGGGGGAAAATGTGTCTAGAGCTGAGGAGGGGATTTGGGATAACGTGGGGTCTTGCAGAAACTAAAAGGTGGGTTTGAATCCCTACAGAATTGTTGGTTCTCTTGCACTGCAGCACATGTAGCCCATCAGTGAGCATCTCACCAGACATGTCCTCCCAACACAGGACACTGCTTTGAACAGACGATAAACAAAAGTGTTCTCAAGTGCTTAAATCCAACTGTGATTCTTTCCTTTCTGGAGAGTAATTGGTTGAGGAGAGGAATGTTAGAAAATAACATGCTTTGAACTTGGATTCCTCTAACCTTTCTCTGAATTCCCTAGGGCTTGAGTCATCTACACCAGCACAAAGTAATTCATCGAGACATCAAGGGGCAGAACGTATTGCTGACGGAAAACGCAGAAGTTAAGCTAGGTATGAGTGCGTTAGAGCTCCAGGAAACTGCAGGTGGGCTGGCTGCAGAGAAGGGGCAAAGCTGACTTGCACATCACTTGTGGGGTGTTTTTTTCTGTGTTAGCCTCAGTGACATGATTTTGGGTGTTGAGCAAGTGCCGTGCAAGAAACTGCCAGAGGCTGATGGCCAAGATCTGAGCGCAAAGATGTACTTGAAATTGTGCTTCTGTGCAGACAGGTAGTTTGGGCAGCTCTGACATCCAATACAGGTTCATCAATCAAGACCATTTTTTCATGTCCTGGATTGGAAACTGGCCTCTGTGCATTGACAGCTGTTATCGAGGACTGTTTGCTCACACCTTCGTAGCAGTGTTCTGCAGGATCTCAGTCCAATCAGTTTAGTGTCAGCATCCAGACTTTTTTCCAAGCCAACCTGTGGGGCAGAGCAAGAACTACTCTGAACTTCATATGCAATGTTAGTTACCTTGGAGGAGACCAGACATTCACCTGAAGGCAGCAGAGGAGCAGAGATGATGTGCTGGCATCCTCAGTTGTCCAGCACCGCTGTTATTAAGGCTGTCTTTGTGTGGTTTAATTTAAGCTAGCGATCAGAGATGCCTTATCATGGTAAAGTGAGGCTCAAGCTTTGTTTTCCCAGGTCTCTCCTCTCTCTTTACAGCAGAATAAAACCACAGCTTAACAGATGGCACCAGCAGCTTGTTGGGCTTTATCCTGGTGAAGATTCCCCTCCAAGGGGAAATTCTCCAGGGCAAATCTCTAGCCGTTGTGCCACGTAAAGTGAACTTAGTGGACCATAGAGTATGCTCTCGTTGATTTGATTTCACTGGGTTTTGCTTCATTTTGCATCTCTCTGCTTGACATTTCCCTATGGATCTTTGTCCTTGGCCTTTAGTTCCCAAGTCTTTTGCATTTCGGTTATTTCCAGCAAGAATTAAGGTAGAAAAATGAGACTTCTACCAATATTTGGCAGGCTTTAATTCAAATGAGGAGGCATAGAACAAAGACTGCTGCTTATTCATGTTGCTAACCCTGTTTCTCATTAGTATGAGGAGCTGTGATTTCTTTTCATTGCCTCCTGGCAAGGAGGAAAAGGCACAAGAGTTTCATACAAAACCTGGACATCAGATGATCAGGTTTGTCCTTGACTGACCTCTGTTGATCCCTACGGAGATCAAATAGGAATGTCTCTGGCCGAGTCTTTCTTTCCCCGCCATGCAAAAGAATTAGTCTGAATGGACTCAGTGTTTCATCAGCAGTGTTGCTCAGTTTGTGTCTGAGCTGACAGTGCTCTGTTGTCTCTCTGCCCTGCAGTGGATTTTGGTGTGAGTGCTCAGCTGGACAGGACGGTGGGCAGGAGGAACACCTTCATTGGAACGCCGTACTGGATGGCCCCCGAGGTCATCGCCTGCGATGAAAATCCCGATGCCACTTACGACTTCAAGGTACCTATACGAGCCTCTTCCTGCTCTTTTATGTACGTCATTACAGGTGTCATCTGTGCAAAGTCTAGCACGTTTACTAATAAGGCAGGGGAGGAATGAAAGCAGCTCTTGCTGGTGCTTGCAATGAGAGCTGTGATCAGAGACGTGTGAAGGAGATGCCTGGTGTAATCTCACTTCTTATGCCTCAGTACCATGAACCTGAGCACTCAGGAGTTTAGGATGCTCTTACAGCTTTGCAAAATATGTTGACAAGCAGCATAGTCTCCTGCTTTCTGGCTCTTGGATTTTGAGGTGACAATTCAGATCCAAAGCGAATCTTTGCTGTGCTGTTCACATATCCAAATTTACTGTGAAGCAGTCTTTCCCCATGCTGAGAAAGGTGTCAGACTGAGGCTTCCTACCTGCCAGCCTGCTTTTCAGTACTGCATGTTTAAACACCACAGTCAAACATGCTGTATTTGCTCTGTTTACTCTGGAGAGAAGTCAGATCAGGTTTAGGAAGGGCAAAATCACATCCTGTGGTCTGTAGGCTGATATTCTCAGTGAGATCTGAAGGCTGCCACACAATCAGACGTTTGGGGGGCTGACCTACTTTTCACACTTCTCTTGTCTATTTGAAGTTTATTTCTGGATCAGTGGTAGCACAGTGTTGCTGCTGAGCTACACTGTGGCACCAAAGCCCTTGCCACGCAGCAGATTGGCAGGAGGGTTGTGAGTCCCACTTGCCCATTCAAACTACAAGGGAAGCCTGGTGTTTAAAGCAGGGAAACGTTAATATATCTTATCCTGTTTCTGCCTTAGTGCAAGTTTCTGGACACACATCTGTAGAAATGACCCTTGTTTTTTTTTGATCTTTGGTATTTTCGAAGCATGCAGAGCTTAAATTTCTGGCTCCAAGCTCCCTAAGGTCCACTGAGCATGTCCAGAGAGGAGAGCAAGACACTGACACATGAGCCTTGAGGGGAGAAGCTCAGGCACCTCTGTTGATGTGCATGCTGAGAGATAGCTTTACAAGGTGATGTTGTAATAAAAAAGGACTTTAGAGACCCTCTAGTGTGGAGGTAGGTAGCTGCTTTTTAACAACAGAACACCTCAATGTAATGGTGCAACAGCCTACCATCGTGGTACTGTTTGGGGTGCAATCACAAATCACTCAGAAATCTTTGAGAGATTAAATGTTCTAAACCAACCAAGTGATGTTTTAGTTTGCAGCTACTTAAATGCATCACAGTCAACATTTGAACTGATGGTTTTCCAGAGAGCAGCTCTCTAGTCTGAGTTCAGACTCAGGGTTACATACATTGTTAATGATAAGGACATGTAGAAATAGTTTAATCTGCAATTACTTAAGACTCTGATTAACCAATTACAGCAGACGTTTCCTGGGCTCTGCTGATGGCAGTGGGGCTGCAGCCTGTGCTGGCTGCTCTCGTTGCTTCTCCACTGACAGCTGCCTGCTGCAACACTCTAATTAATTCCACCTTTTTGTTATTATTAATTTTTTGTAAAGCACTGATCTCTTCACAGGCGACTTTCTACCCTCAGAAATCCTTGAGGCTTCTCCTCTTTCCAGAATAAGTAGGGTACTTAATATGCTGTTGAGTGATGCACAAGCACCAGGACCAGAATCCCTCTATTGTCCCTGAGAATCAAATGCTCATAACAACCCAGCACTTGGGGCTCTGAAGTTGGCATTGACCCCTTTTCCCCTGGCTGGAGGTCTGAAACAGAAGGCTGATTGCTGCTGACACACTCACTGCAGGGTGCTTTTGGAGCTCGTGGTGGTGTGGGAGCCACTGGCCGTGAGTCTGTGGCCCAGATCACATCCTTGCACCTGATGCTCTTTCTTTGAAGTGAGAGGAAAAAAAATGTAAATGGCTTTTTTTATTAAAAAAAAAGCCAAAAAGGAATGCAAATGAGCTGCTCTCAGGTTTAGCTGACTGGCTTAAAATAGTGAATACAAAAGATGAGATTTACAGGGTGAAAAAAAGGAATCCTCACTGGCTTAATCTGTGGGACAAAAAGCCTCTGATCTCACTGTTTTCTTAGCCAGAAAGAGATGCCTGTGTAATCTATGGAAGGAGACAGTAAATACCTCCTCATGAAAATAAACCACATTAAAAAAGAACGAATAGAAGCCCCACATTGTCGAGGTTATTCATTGGCTTTTCCTCCAGACAGTCCTCCTTTTTTCTTTAGAGATATCTTGTCAATAAGCTTAGAATCAAAAGAGAAAAGGAGGGGGGGGTAAAAAAAAAGGAACCTTGCTTCCCTTCCCAAGTCAAGACAATGCAAATATATAAGCACAGTGTCCTTTTGCTGGGTGGACTGAAAAGCTTTTCAGACTCAAAAATCACACACACAAAAAAAAGCCCCAGCTGAATTCCAGATCATTATAAAATGTGTGCTTCCTGCTGAGCTTTCAGCTTTCTCTGAGAGACTTAGGTGATAATCCCTTTCTATATTGCTCCAGTTTTAAGATCACTTGGCATCTTATGTATAAGACTGGGCACCACGATATGGAAAAACACACTAGGAATTTGGAAGGAGTTCAGTGGCAACCCAGAGGAAAAGGGTCATGTGTGCTGTATCATGTGGAAAGACTGTGATCATTAAGTATGCAGCAGAAATCCCATGTGACCAGAAAGAAAGAATGGATGAGACTGTCCTGTGAAAGGGCTGGAAATAAGATTGGAGAGAGAATTTTTAAGCTGGTACAAAGCTGTGTAGCAAGGATGGCATTCTCAGGGAGAGCCTGAGTTAAAAAATGAGGAAAAGTGCCTTGAAATTGAAAATCCGAGTTGTCTTTCCTGGATGGTGTGTGTGAGAAGGTGGTTATGTGTTCCCTGGAGGCTCTCTGTAGCTCTGGCTCAGCTTTTGTGGCTCTGTGCTGGAAAAAAAAAAACAACCCTGCCTTTCTGGGATATATTCATTAAATTGCACATGTAGAGACTTGAGGCAGTTTGGAAAGGGCAGCTGCTGAAACAGAGAGGAGAAAAATGAAGTGGGACTGCAGGGATGTGGCAGAGAGTAGGGTGAAGGGAGAACAAGACGTGAGAGCTGGAGGAGCAGGAGGAAGGGTAGAAGGCAGAGTCCATCCCTTCCACCCTGAGGTGTATGTCTTCACAACATGGGCTGGTTTTGAGCTGCAGCTGCATAGCATCAGGCTTGCTTTGGTCTGCTGTGCACCTGCAGCCTCTGCCCTTGCCATTGCTGCCCTCCCAACTCAGGCAGATCTGTCCATGCCCCTGGAGATGTCAGAGGCTGCATTTGAGAGGAAAGCAGCAGGATCAGTGAGGGTGCTGTCCCCAAAGCAGGGTTCTGGGCTGTGAGTCATTAGCAGCCTGTACATGCTGTCCAGAGGAAGAGATTCACCACCTT
Organism: Urocolius indicus; assembly: GCA_013401255.1. Lineage (NCBI taxonomy): Eukaryota > Metazoa > Chordata > Aves > Coliiformes > Coliidae > Urocolius > Urocolius indicus. The sequence continues at coordinate 916,411 of WBNH01010440.1, read as the reverse complement.
GTGCTGTGAAACCCTGGGTGAGTAGCAGCAGAGCCTTTGGGGAAGATGCCCGTTTCTCTTGTTGGGCATGTGCTGTCCATGCCTCTGCCACTCCTGGCTGAGCTGGACTGTCCTAAGGGGCTTCTTACCAGAGCTGCAGCTTCTTAGTGGTGTGAGGTGAGGTAAAGGCATTGGTGGAGTGCTCACCACTGCTGTCTGTCAGGCAGCTGGGGGTACACGTGCCATTGTTTGCAAGAAGGGAAGAGTGAACAAGTATGAAACCAAAGAGTTTTCCAAAGTGCTTGCTCTGTGCATTGGTTGTTCAGGAGGCTCAGTGAACCATGTGGGCTGAGCAGGCCTTGGGAACAGGGTAAATAAAAGCATCCATGTCTCCTTCCACTGGGGAAAGGCTGCTATTCAGGCTTCCATTTAATGAGTGCTCCACGATACAAGAGCCTCCTGAGGTATCTCAAGGTACTTTGTGTTTTTAATCTATTCCAGGCAGCCTGTTTTCTGCAGAGCTCTATTAAATCCACGGATGTGTATCACCCAGCTTTAAGCAGGGAGCTGGCAGCCAGGTTTGCTGCTTACCCAAGCTGTGAAGCCAGGGAGTAGATTGTCACCAGCTCATCCAGGAGCTGGGTGTTGATTTATTAGTGCACAGGGCTCATTATGGTGCCCAGCACCAGGGGACCTTCAGATCATCAGCTGACTGAGCTGAGCCCTGGACTGGGAAGGCCCCCCTGTGATAGTGTCCCCTGCATCACCTCTGTCCCTCTGCTTTCTTTTTACAGAGCGACTTGTGGTCTTTGGGGATAACGGCCATCGAGATGGCAGAAGGAGCTCCCCGTAAGTAACTGTGTAGCTTTACCTGCCTGTGGGTGGTAAGGTGCTGAGGTGTGCTGAGCACCAGACAACATGTGCTTCAGTGGCACAAATGCCATACAAAGGGTTTCCCAAGGAACCTGAGTTCACTGAGATGAAGCTGGCAGGGTCCAGGGTGCAGGATGGGCAGTGAGTAAAGGCGCACGACTCTGTATGACTCCTGGTGTGTCACTTGAGCACCCTGGGACTCAGTTTCCTCAGAAAAAGTACAGATGAAGAGGTGGGGGACTGGAAGCAGGGAGAGCACTGCACTTAAAGCTGGTGTTTTATCAGCCTCCACAGTGACACAGGCAGTGGCAGGCTGGCTCAGCTGGTCTTTCTGCACTGATCATATACTGGGGCTTTTCAGCCTTACCCTGGGTCTGTCCTTGCGTGCTGGTAGTGTAAATAAATAAAGCAGAGCATAGTGACACGTGGTGCAGCTGTACTGTGCTCCAGGCTTGTTGCTGTCAGGCTGCTGCCAGACCAGGGGTTGTCTGCAGGGGGTTGTAGCTGCAAATCCTCCTGCCATGCGGGTCTTGTAGCTTCAGAGGACACTTGAGTCTCCTCAGTTGGGTGTGTAGCCTCTCTTTAGGAAATCAAGGGGATTCTGTGAGGTGCCACGATGTGTTTAATGCCTCTTCTTGCAAATTGCAGCTCTCTGTGACATGCATCCCATGAGAGCCCTCTTCCTCATCCCCCGCAACCCAGCCCCGAGGTTGAAATCAAAAAAGTGGTGAGTCTCTTTCTCCTCTGTTCTTCAATGACTGTAGCCCAGACATGCTGGGGACCTCGTGTTTACATTTGTATAGCTTCTGGGGTCAATGACTGTCTCCAGCATCACTCTGGTGAGCACAGGTTTGGGTCTTGATCTCCTGTGGAGAGGCAGTTTGGTCTGAAGCAGTGGCTCACTATGGGATGGAGGGTTTCCTGGGTATGCAGAGAGGGGAATGCTGCCTGACACAGCCATTCTGCAGCACAGGATTGGCTTTTCCAAGGTGGTTTGTGCAGCCTGACACCAGATGACACCTCACTTGGCTCCCATTTCTTTCTAGTCAGGTTCTGTTTTCAAGTGGAAACATGTATCCAAGCCAAAAAAAAAAGGATAGTTTATCTTGAAGGCCCAGGAATGTGGAGATTTGTGCTTAGTTTGGGCTTTAATTTCAAATTTTGCAGGAAAAGAAATACATCACTGTTTTGAAAAAAATAAAGCAGGACATGCCAATAAAAACCTGTAGGAAGCAGATTCCCAATGGCCAGCAGATGTTGTTTTGTTACTGTGTGTTCTGCACTGGTGGAGTTGCACTCCTTCCAAACACTCATCTTCCTTTCGTACTGTTTGCCTGCTTCAGCTTCAGCAGTGTTTCGGTCAGGAAAGATCTGCCAGATGTTAGAGATTGCCCCTTGCTGCCAGATAGGCTGAGCTTGCAGAGGGAAGTTTTGCCTTATTCCTTGAAATTATGCTCATTATCTTTTTGAAGACACACACACACACCAAAGGAGAGGAGCTATTGATAGGTACTGAAAACACTTAGTGCCACAGCAGCAGGTGTTTTGTTGCTAGAAGAGGTGCAAGAGGACTTTAGAGTCCTTTGCATTAAATGCAAAGTGTTGGGATTTTAGGACCAGCCCCTAAAAACTCAGCCAGTCTTTAACAGGAGGCATCTTAATTCTGTCAACCTGATCATCAGCTGCTTCAGTACCAAACCAGGATGGGAGGGAGGCTCTGGAAAGGATGTCAAAGATACTTGCTCTCCTTGCTCAGACTTTTGAGGATACCATTGATCAGCTAAGAAAATAGTTATACCCTTGTTTTCTGTCAGATCACCAGTCTCCTCCTCCATTATCCTCACTGCTGCAGCACAAAATGGATTGTTAGACTTTAGAGTTTGTTTTTCACACAAAAGTACTGTTTATTGAGCAAAGGCTTCCTCAGCCTCCAAGCAGAGAGGGCAGCTGATGAAATCAGGTTGTGAGCAGAACCTTTCCCCATCTCTATAAGGTAAAAAGTAAGCTATGGTGGAAACTGAGTCCCTGCTCTGGGATTCTGGGCTGTGCTTTGTACAAGCTGGTATTTTTTTTTGTCATTATTTTCATTGGGATGCTGGTCAAGCTTGCAGTCCTTGGCTCATTCCTCAGCTGCAGGTTTTGAGCATGGCCAGGATGGGGCCTCAAGTTCTGCAAGCCCAGCCCAAGAAGAGTGGAGGTGTTTGACCAGGTTTTCACAGTGGTTGTCTGGCAGTCACTGGCACAGATTGCAGGAGAAAAGCAAGATGAAGAAAGACTCAACTTGAACCTTGAGTTTGTCCTTGCTTTTGTGCATGGCAACACATAAAAAGCACACCAAGTGGACAGACCATCTTTTTCCCTACATGAATGAAATGGCAAAGTGACTCCAGCACTTTTGAGTGTTAAGTCAGGGAAGAAACAGACATGGCAGCTGCCCCAAAATGAAGATCCCAGAGAGAGAAATACTTGTGTTGCTTATTAATCCTTGAACTTGCTTTTTAAATGGTGCTGTGTCCCTATGAAATGAGGGATTTGGTGTAATTTTCTTTGCCAATTAAAGCCATCTAACAGCAAAGCTTTGTTTTGGTATCATTTTCTTTCCCAATTAAAGCCAGCTAGCTGCAAAGCTTTGTTTTCTTCTTCCCACACGTTGTGGGTAAAATGAACTTGAACTTCAGTGATGTCGTTCTCATAAACCCTGCCTTATAAGAGATGACAAAACCTCTTTGTTAATGAGGTTATATTTGCACTGCGATACCACTTTTCATCCAGGCAGCTTCAAAGACTTTTGCAAACATTGATTTAAGCTTTACAAACCTCAGGATCTGGAGGAGCACGTGTTGCAGGAAGGTGGGCTGGCCTGTGCCTGGGGAGGGGACGAGGTGTGTGGCCATGTCCTCCTGGACCAGAGCCAGGGAGAAAGCCCTTGTGTTCTGCTCCAGCTCCAGTGAGGGCTGAGTGTGCTACTGGACATTTCTTGTTTTTTTTTTGGAGAGGAAGATTTTGGGAATACCAGAGGCCTGAGCTGGTCCCTGTCTGTAGATGCTCAGGCAGCTCAGGGTTGCAAAGGTGTCTTAGGGCACAGCAGGGCATTGGGGCCCCAGTGGGCAAATCTGTCACTTACTGGAGGATAACTTTCCAGCTGCTTCACCTCAAGCTTTGTTGTGGGTGCTCTGGACCACCCATCCAGGCCTGGAGTCTCTCCAGCTTTACACCAACAGGGGAGAATTGTGTGTTGGAAGCAGATTGGTTTTTTAAGCGTCACATGGATCGTCCCTTCTGGATACACTGAGGCACTGAGTTTCTTGAGGCAAGGTGGGGAAGGAAGATTTGCTTGTTAATAAAGCTGGAGGGAGGATTTAATTGGATCCAGTAGTGTATTTTATTTTTGCATCTCCATTTGTATGGATTAGCACTTAAAAGATAAATCACATTTAGTCTGACAGCTTAAAAGTAAAATCCCTGAAAGCTTATTGTTTCAGCTCTAATGCAATTCTGTGCTATCTGTTGGCTTCTGACATTAATTTACACTCACTTTCCTATTTGCTAAAGCAACATGGAGTACAGTGGCCTGTCAACATCTTTCTTTCTTGTAAATCCCTGTTGTCTTGGGTTTATAATGTGGTGAAATTAGTTCCAGGAAAACTTTTGCTATGCGGTGCTTGAAACTTAAGAGAAATTTGTTTATTAAAGGTTTAGTTTTAGCCAAGATAAAATGTGTTTGCAGGAGGGCAGGCTGTGGGGAGGGACTGTGCCATTCACATGGATCCGTAATCAGGGACACTGGGGCATGGTGGCCTCCAGGAACTGATGGGTTATTAATGCTGCTGAGAGAACAGAGAAGGGCTGCAGGCAGTGAGCATCACACAGAAATTATCTGAGCTTTAACAAGCCATGTAATGTTGGGGGATTAAATCTAAAAAACCCATCAGCTACTTTGGCCCACTCATCCTTAGAAAGATACATCTCTTGAAACATTGCCCAGGGCCATAAAATACAAGGATCAATCCATCAAGGAGTTGCTTTTATATCTGTATCTGTTGCCTCTCGTTGTACCTGCAGTGTCACAGGGCAGAGGGCAGGGAGGAGGAAGACTCCGTAGCCTTTTCTTGGTTGCCATTGACGACACGTGGCTTGGGTGATTCCCTGATCATACTGATGGTTTGCCACTTCCTCCAGGCTCAGCAGAAGGGTTGTTTCTCCTAATTGCACTTGGGGGGTCATAGATAGGATCCCGCATGGGAAGGGTAGGAGAGGATGAAGTGAGAGAAGGCACATGTGATGATGGTGCACATAAGTAGTGACAGAGGGGTTGTGGGAATCCTCTTGGAAGGCTGTGTCTGAGCAATAACTTGCATGGCAGCCAAATCACCTCCTCAAATACCCACAGCTTTCTCACTTTCTAGTACGAGAATCAATATATATTCCTGTCCTTGGCCAGGTCTAAAAAGTTTCAATCCTTCATTGAGAGCTGTCTAGTGAAGAACCACAGCCAGAGACCAACCACAGAGCAGCTGATGAAACACCCCTTCATCCGAGACCAGCCCAACGAGAGGCAGGTCCGCATCCAGCTCAAGGACCACATCGACAGGACTAAAAAGAAGCGAGGCGAGAAAGGTGAGTGGAGGGCAGGGAAGGGTTAGTGGGGAAGTAGCACTCTGGGCAGTCTTTGACCTCTGGGCATGGAGGTCCCTAGCCTGGGTCAAGTGTGTGGGTAGAAGGAGGAAGGCAAAGCGGGCTAGGTTGCTCATGGTGTCAGTACCTGACTCAGATGGCTCAGGTTGTTTGCAGACTGGCTGAGTTAAATAGTTGTGTTCCTTCTGTGTGACCAGGCTCCTTATGGTTTTGAGGTTAAGGTTATTTTGTTTGATTTGATCCCTCACAGTCGTTGCAATGAAAATAAATATCCCTGACAAAGCAATCAGTGTTTGTACAAAGCCTCCAGGTGACTGTCACTAGAGCCAGCCAATGGGTCTAAGTCTCTTTTCTTATGGTGGAAAGGGGTGTCTGTTTTGTCCAGGTGGTAATTTCCACGTGGAACACTGAAGCTTTGATTCATTAAAACATGTGTATAAAATTTACATCTGCATATATACTTACTGGCATGTAGGAGGGAGAAGCTGCAGAGCTGAATTTTTCCCAGCTCACATATTTCATGCCAAGTCTGTTGATCTACGTGACATTCATACTGCACCAGCCACGAGGAGAGTTGTGCAAACCAACAGCTAGATAAGACCCTTGCCCCAAAGCAATTCCCTTGACTAGGAGTAACCTATTAAACTGAATGTTTTCAGTGAACTCTCCAGGCCCCATCAAAGTTCTCTGAAAGGAAGATCAGACAGACAAAGAGACTTGCTGGAAGTATTCAGCTGCTTGTGAACCAGATTTTCATTTGAAAGCTCATTTGTAGGACCCAGCAAATTAATACATTGCTCTTTCTCTTCTTATTGGTAGCAGGATTAATTTTTCATGTGTACCTTCCAGCCCCTTGTAATAGATTTCACTGCAATCACAAACAGCAAAACAGGATCCCAGTGAAGTATTAAATGTGTTCAGTCTGGCAACTGATGGTTGGACCCCAGAGATGGAGAGTAATTGGATAAATGCAAGCTTTTCTTTTACTGTCTTTCTCTTCATCCAATAAAGATGATATCCCAATAGAAATCCCAGTATGTAGCACAGTGTTGTAGTTGGGCTTTTATGTAGATGGCTTCATTGCTTGGAAAATACATAGTTTTGCATAGGAAGAGCATTTGTTTAGGGAGAGGGGAGTTGGTGCCTTCAGAACCATAGTTAAATCCCACCTTCTAGTGCCCGTGGCTTCACGAGCTTGTGGTACGCCTTCCTTTGAGGAATCCTCCTGAAGAAGGGGCTCCCTCACTGTTACATGGGGATAAATCATAGAATCATAGAATGGTAGGGTTGGAAGGGACCTCTAGAGATCGTCAAGTTCAACCCCTCTGCAGAAGCAGGTTCACCTAGATCAGGTGGCATAGGAACGTTATAGACACCCCACATCTGTGCATTTAGTGTCTGTGGTGGCTGGGGCCATTGCCCTCAGTGCCAGTGCTGTTGCATCTCTGGCTGGGGCTGCAGCATCCAGGGAGACCACCCATGCTTCCCTGCAGCCCCCCATCAGAACAGAAAATGCAGAGAGATAATGCCCTTTATTCTTTGTCATCAGAGAGAGTTGTCTGTTCTGCCTTCAGAGCTCTGGGGTTTTCAACTGCTGGAAAAACAAATGAGTCCAGCAAAGGGCACTGATGAGCAATTCTGTTCCTAGATGAGACAGAGTACGAGTACAGTGGAAGTGAGGAGGAGGAGGAGGAAAATGACTCCGGAGAGCCCAGGTGAGAACCCAACATTTCATTTCTGTCCTTACATCTCTTTAACTCTCTCTAAAATCAGCTTGGATTACAAGCTCGTGTGAACTAGAAATGGAGAAAGGACAATTTGAGCACCAAGTCCTGTTCCCTGGCAGAACAGAGTATATTCCCTCTGCTACATGTGTGGGTGTAAACTGATGCCATAGATCACCTTAGCCAAAAAGTGAGGAGGAAGACTTGGGTACTCCATCACATGTGGGATGTGCATGGGAACAGTCCTGTCATGGGAATGGGGGTATTTAGATGGGGAAGAATTGTGAGGTGAAATTAAAGGAGACTCTTTAAGGTGTGGTTCTTTACATCCAAGTGTAACTCCCTATTTCCATGCAACTTCTCACCATGAAATCCTCCCCTGCTGCTGCAAGCACAGCAAGGCTGGAACTTTCCTTGGTGACATTTTTTTGGAGCCATTGTAATTAGTATCAGGTTATTCCATTATTTCACTGAGATAATGGAGTATTGTAATAGCTGGCAATGATTCATGCCAAGTGTGCTTTGTGAACAGCTAAATATAGTGAGTGCCACTGCAGCACAAGAGGTTTTGGTTAGAAGCTTAATGTAAAGGAAACCTTTAGCAAATAAACTACTGGTGAGCCACAAACAGAACACTGTGTCTGCTGCCCTGCCCTGACTCTTGTGGTCCCCTGATCCCTCCATCTGCCGCTGCCCAAGCTCTGTTGGGTGATCAGATGCTGTTGGGATGAAGAGGCAAGGGGTCACACTGGAAAATCATGGAGTCATTTCGGTTGGAAAAGACCTTTAAGATCATTGAGTCCAACCACTCACTTCACAGTGCCAAGCCCATCACTAACCTCAGCACCTCAGCTCCACACCTTTACAGTATCTCCAGGGATGGGGACTCCCCAGCCTCCCTGGGCAGCCTGGCACAGTGAAAGCATCTGAGCAGCAGAACCGCTCCTGACAAGAGGTTTGAGGATGCAGGGAGGGGAGTCTTCTCTGATGCACCTCTCCTGTGCAGCTCCATCCTAAACCTGCCCGGGGAGTCGACACTGAGGCGGGATTTCTTGAGGCTGCAGCTGGCGAACAAGGAGCGTTCCGAGGCACTGCGGCGGCAGCAGCTGGAGCAGCAGCAGCGCGAGAACGAGGAGCACAAGCGGCAGTTGCTGGCGGAGCGGCAGAAGCGCATCGAAGAGCAGAAGGAGCAGAGGCGGAGGCTGGAGGAGGTAACTGGCCAGAGCTGAGCTACGGGGCCGGCAAAGACTGTTCTGGAATGGAACAGGGGGATTTGTGGTAGCTGGTCTCAAGTGGTTGTTCTCAGCCTGGGTTAAGAAGATCATATCCCAGCCCCTCTGGTTGATGACCCCCAAATGTTTTCTTACACCAGTCAAAACTTCCCCGCTCATCTTTTTCACATGCCTGCCTCCAGCCACTCTCCTCACCAGTGAGTGTTGCCAGCTGTTGTGAAGGTGATAGAGCTGCTCTGCTTAAACTTAAAGGGATCCCTGGAAATACTGAGCGGAGCTGGCCAATATTGGGGTGGTAACTGTATTCAGTTGGGATGGGCAAAAAAAAAAAACCTCTTACTGGCCCAGGCATCAGTCAAGTTCATTATTGTTATTTTCTGTTGTGGACTGTTATAGCTGAGAAGAAACTGCAAAGCTCCATTTGTCATTTCCCCAGTTTCTTGTGCCGCTTGTGTCCCCTGTGATCCCTAATTTCAACTTCAATCCTTCCTGCCAGTTACTATTTCTCTCACAGGGGAGGGGCAGATGCCTGCTTGACTTGTGCAACCATCCATATGTTCCCCCAAGCATAAGATTTCATTACCCTTGTCTTCACATACCAACTACAAATGCAATTGGTCATAAAATTATCCACCCCATTTAAAATCCAGCTGTGGGATTTGGCCAGGTGACTTGGGGTGTCCCTCAGCTGCTCAGCCTGGTTGTGTACTCTGTGGGAAGTATTTGCTTTTGGTTTACCTTCTGGTTCTTGGATTGCAGAAGTCTGAGAAAAAAAATAAGGGGTCTTTTCCCCAGCTCTTGGATTTTTGATGTGGAGTTTTGCACAGAAATACCTATTGTCTCCCACTGAACTCATCCCAAGGGTCTGATTGAAGGGCCCATACATTAAGGTTAATAATTTAGCTTTCCAAAGAGGTCACAGAGCCAGAGTGTCTGTTAGGTTCAACCTGGCTGCCTGCACAGGCTGATGCCCCCAGGCTAGAGGCACAGACAGGAAGGAATTTCAGGCAGCTGGTGCTGATGGTGTGGTGGTTCAGCCCCTCTTTGAGGTGGTCCTGTGATAAGCCCCTCTGGGTCAAAAACCAACAAACCATTACAGACAAAGCATTTTTTTAGTCTGGTAAATATGTAGGTCCATCATGTGGTTAGTACATTTTAGGTCAGGCTTTGCTTGCGTCCTGCACCCTTCCCAAAGCTGGTGAGCTACTTTGAGAGAGGACAGGGTTTGCATTTAGACGTGCCACGAAATCCCCTGCCCCAGTGGATGTTTATCTGAGGACCGTGGTAAGGAAACCTGGCTTTGCCTTTGTCCCAGTCAGCTTGCTGCAAGCGGTACAGGAGCAGAACAGCAGCAGAATAAAAGCAGACACCAGATTAGCTGCAATCCTGTAATGAATACAATGCTTACTGCTGTATTAATATGTTCTCTTTGCATAGAAGAAAATTCTTCTCTCTCTTTGGTGCTTCCCAGGCAGGTTTTGAATGGAAGACTAATCCCTTTGCTAAGCTTTCGATCTCTACCCTCAGCTATGGAGGGGCTGCCTTGCAGGGCCGGGCTGTGCACAGCACCTCCAAGCTCTGCCACTTCCCTCTGTTCTTCTCCTCATGTCATTAAAAGCTAATGCCACCATAGCCAGGATTTAAAATCAATGCCTCTGTCTTTGGTAGCTCTAACAGCCCCCTGGGGCACTTCACCCATTGCCTTCTTCCCAGCTGCCTTACAGTTTTCTGATCCAAACCGAAAGGGAGCTCTCTGCTGAAGTAAAGCCACCAAAGAGGCATTTCCATTGCTCCTGCCATGTTGGAGAAGTGGGGACAGACAGTTGGACATCCTCTGCCTGCCCTGGCATGGGGCTTTGGGCATGATCAGCCCTGTGGGCTCAGCCAGGATGAGGGCAGAGCAGGCATCTGCCCACTGGCAGCTGTGATGGCCCCAGCATCTTCTCAGGTGCCCATCTTCTCGGGTCTGCTTAATTCAGCCTCACCTGCATCTCCAGCCACAGAGTAAAATGAGCTCTCCTATTAGACACCGTTGGCATGGCGAGTGAGAAACACAGCCAAGTTGCCATGGTGAGGATGAAAGCAGGAGTCCTTCAAAAGGTACAGACCTTGTGCTGCGAATGCGCTGGGCTGTGGCAGCAGGCAGAAGGGATGCTGCCCGGCACGGCCGGCTGCCGCTCTGCCAGCTGCCACGGGCCGTGTGCCTGCCGTGGGCTGCTGTAGGACAAACAGACAAGCAGTACAGGAACAGATGAGCAGACAAAGTTTCATTGCTGCTGCAGGGAGTGGGCTGGAGGAGCTGCACAAGCAGCTTTGAGCATCGTCCCCTTGAGCTCATGGAGGAGTGCCTGCGTCTGCCCTGGGAAGGGAGGCTGCTGTGTGTACCTCACTGCTCCTAGCACAGCAGCCAGTGAGGGATACAGTTTGGTCTTTGTTCTTCCTAGATCTTTTGGTGCAGGAAGCATCTGGGGTACACACAGAGGTACCAAGCAGTGGCTGTCTCAGTTTGATCTCGCTACCCACAGGCACCCAGCACACTGTGTCACTGCAGCTACTCCAGCTCTCATACCCATCACAGCAGCACCCAAAGGCTTGAGCAGCAGCCAGGCTGTTGCCTTTTGGCCTCTCTATTTTTTCTTACACTAGCTTTCCACTAACTTCACTTCAGTTGTTGACTCTTGGCTCTGGATTTGTTGTGGTCAATGGGAACAAGGCTTTTTGCCATGCTACTTCATGGTCTAAGATGCAATGTGCCTCCAGTAGGCAGCAATGTACCAGCAGATCTCTGGGAGGAGAGACCAGTGGAAAACTCAGATTCCTGTATTTGTGAAATAAAATTGACCTTTAAAACCTAATAGAGCATCCAGGGAAAATAAACACTTGGATCTGGTGACTTTTGGGACTCCAAAGCCATCCTGTTCAGTACTGCCAGGCATATTGCTGTGTTCATGGCAGCAGCTCTGACTCATCCTAAGAGGCTGTGAAGGTGGCCAGGCTAACAAAGGGCACTGCCTGGGCCCGAGTGCAGCACCAAAATGCTTGACTTAGGAGGACAGCAAGATCAAAAATGCCTGGAGTTAATTTGTGCTGGAGATGTACAGCAGAAAAGCTGGAGAAGGGCCTGTAGTGGGATAACTGATCCGTTTCTCTCACAGTGCAGACCTTCAGTACATTTTTTTTGTGGCTTTCCAGTCTTATTTTTAAATAACTGCTGGGGACAGTGCTCCTGCCATTTCTGTTTCCTCACCCAGTAGAGCTCAAAATGAAGAAATCCCATTTTTTTCTGTCATCTTGCTCTTCCTTAGCCAGGATTTCTGAACCTGTCACAAAATGCCTCTCATTTTAGGGCCTTTTTCGGGAAATCCACCATCTCATCATGTTGCTCCAACAATAGCAACAAATACATACATAAAAAGTCAAGTCAAGATGTCTTCTGGTGGTCTCTTGATGCACTTCATGCTGCCCCTGGGACCTGCTGCTCTTCATAGCGTGCCTCCTTGCATCTGTCAGACACCTGGCTGTCCTTTTTCAGCAGCTGACCATTTTCCTTCTTTAAGGCTGAATCTTCTTCCAGGCAGCCAAAGAGACTTAGATTTGCAGCTGTATTTAATAGTGTGGTGACAGTAAAATCCCCAAGCTGGCTTTGAATCCAGGACCTGCATGGGAGTGGAGTTGCAGCTTTGTTCTCCCTCCTGCAGAAAGCTGCTCTCATGAATTTGAGGTGTGCATGAGAACTATGTTCAAAAAGAACCCCTAAATTAAAGAATCAGATACCACTAGATCAAATAGCACTAAGGAAAATATTTGTGTAATGCAGAAGGGTGCATAGGCTGGACTATATTTTACTTTCTCGCTGTATATACATGTATTAGATATATATAGTTCCCTAATAAGCCCACTATTTGTTGCTGGCACAGAATGAGACAGTTTAACCACGAAAGCTCCAGCTGAGCTGTAGGAATAGCACATCTCTAGGTCAGGAGCATTAGGGATCCTGCGAGACCAGTCTCTGTGCAGACTCTTGGCAGGAATGGGCAAACGTAGTCAGAGAGGGCTTTACATAACCTCGTTTTCCTGCCATGTTGTGGATTTTTTTCCTTCCTTTCTAGGTATGAAATGAAGGTCAGATCTTTACAGGGAATGTACAAGGCAGATCTGAGCAGCTCGCTGTTAGCGTGTGAGTTTGCATTCAGTGCAGTTACAGAGCTGGATGTTCAGGAGATAAGAAATTACTGCAGGTTCTTTATATGTTACCCAGCAGAAGAGCATCCAAAAAAAAAAATTCCAGCTGTTATAGATAAACTTAGGTTAGCTGAAATGGTGGTGGTGATTTTCTTCTACATATGCAAGTGTCATGTAGCTTGTAGGAACATTTTCATTAGATGGCAGCCTCATGGCAGTACTATGGGCATATGATGGCCTTGTAGTCGTCCTGGGTAAGTAGTCCCTTACCCATTTCCAAGGAGAGCTGTGTTACAGCAGCTCCTGTAGTACAGCAGTGTTCTAAGCTTTACATCCCTCTGGTTTTATTTTGTTTATAAAGCATGCAGAACTCATGGTTTTCCTGCATGGAGCATCTCTTCATGGTGATCCCAGCTAAAAGCTCCTGCAATGGTTCGAAGCCTATTAGATTCCTGTTAGCCATGCTGGGGAGTTCTGACCCAGTTTCTTTACCAGTGGGAAACACCTCTCTCTGCTCCAGCGCTTGGTGTGTCTGGAAAGATGATGTTCCAGCCACAGTCACTCTTTCCCTGGTGGCTCAGATAAATGAGCTTGTCACAACAACACAACCACCTAGAGTATTTGTTTCCATTTGTCACTTGGAGTTCCCCTTCCCCTTCTTTGCTGCCTCCTACTCGTGTTTGGGAGCAGCAACCAGGGCTTCCGGGAAGCTTCCACCTCTTGCAAGTGTCTGTGCCCCTCCAAGCTCTCTGGGGTAACAGGGCAGCTCCAGATCACCCACTGCTCGTAGTCCTGAATGTGTCTGATCTAGCAAAGTGAGCTTGCTCCTTTTGAAGTCCTTGTTTCATGCCAGGCCTCTAAGGGCCTTCCCACCAGAGGCTTTGCCTTCATATGTCTTCCCTCATCAATATTTAAAACCTGTCATTTCTAGTGCAGCACAAATAAGATCCCATTCTGGCTTACAGGCAGCCACATATAGCTTTACCTGCAGAGTTATATAAATGCAGTCCTAATTAATTGGCACTTTTGCCTTGCATGAATAATAGATCTGGATAGTGTAAATACACACAGCAGTTTCAGCCTTGGAGAAATGTGGGAAGTGTACGTTCACAGTGGGAGAAGGAGGACAAAAAACAGGGAGAAAAGGAGGCAAAGAAAAAGATCTTTGAATCTCTCTCTTTTTTTTTTTTCCCCTTTCTACAGGCACTTGCACATGTAATTTTCAGCTGCATCTCATTGGTCTTAATCCCAGCTTTACACAGGGTCCCTGTCACGGCTGCTCGGCACGGGTGTGAGCAGAGGGGAGATGGGAGCATTGCTGGAGGCTTTGCCCACTGCAGTGCCATCTCCTCTCCAGCTGTTTGGCAGCTGCTGAAGCAGGGCTGTGTGGGGAACGCAGCCGAGAGGCTCTGCTGTGCTGAGGGGGCCGTGAAGCCTTTAGCTGAAGGTGCTCGTAATGCAGCTGTGACAAATGAGTTGCTTATAACGTGGCCTGACAAAAATGCTGTTGAGCTGGAGGGAAGCTCTGTGCTCCTGGCCTCAATAAATGTATATATATATTGCATCCTGCTCACAGCCTCAGCCCGAGGAGCCTGGCTGTGGCAGGGAACAGAGGTTCTTTAATTATTTAGGAGAGCATCAGGGCTGACCTTGAAAGAAAACTGTGCTGGGGAAGCGGGGGGCTGAGCTCCGAGCTCCTGGGGTTAAATAGACTTTTCAGGGTGGAAATGCGCTGCTGAGTGCGTGGTGCCCTGGAAAGATGGCAGTACAGTGCTCCCTCCCTGGGAAAAACACTTCTGTCTCCTTCCTTGGAGAGGTTTGGCTTCATTCACCTGCTGGATTAGACATGAAGGCCAACCTGGTGATTTAAGAAATAGCTGTGGCATTCAGGGCCTTGCCTCCTGCCAGCCAAGCTCAGCCCACACAAGCATTATCTGCTTTGTTCAGCAGCATGCCATTTTAACTAGAAAACCCCACCTGTTTAAAACCCACCCCAAAACCAGTGTGATGCCTGCTGTGACTGGAAACTCAGGGTAACATGTATTCAACCTGGTGACCATCACCCACAGCGCTCGTCCGAGGCGCTCAGGGAGCACGGGCAGAGCGTGCATTACCCTTCCTGCTTCAACTGCCATGGCTCAGTGCTGTGTCCTCTGCCATTTCTAGTTCACAGTTCCCAAATGTTGCCCCCGTCCCTCAGTAACACGTTCATCCCTGGCGGGGCTGGACAGAGGCTGTGCCTGCCCTGGCACTCCAGCCTGGAGCTGGCAGCTTATTTCGGGTAGGATGCGATTTTCCTTCCCTGAGGGGAGTGGAACAGCGCTGATAAACACGGCTATAGGTGGCACTAAAGCTATGCTGCAGCTCCAACCTTAAACTAGGGGAAATCTCATCAGAGTCCCTGGCTGGTTGTGGGTGTTACCTGGGGATGAGGAGACAGCAGTAAGACAGGCAGGGGCTCCTCCCTGTATTGAAATGTGGGGATGGCTGTAAAAGTTTGCTAAAATACCTGTATATTTATGTATAGACAAATCTATCTCTATAGATATCTATCTGTAAATATACCTAGAGATATCTGTCTCTAGACAAATCTATCTCTATAGATATCTATCTGTAAATATACCTAGAGATATCTGTCTCTAGAGAGAGATGTAGAATATGGAGTAGAATATGGAATAAATACAGAAGAGAATTATATCTTTAATAGATATCCATCTAGTAGATAGATATCTATTGTAAATACGTCTATTAGAGATGGACCCATTGCATTGTATCGATAGCTGTTATAGAGGTGGATCTATACAATACATCTGTAGGTAAGTGTCCGTGATAGAGGTAGGTAGCTAAATAGAAGATATTTGCATAGATAGCTTATCATAGTTGTTATTATCATAGAAGAGATGTAAGATAATAAGATAGTAATATAAATGGAAGATATCTGCATATTTATCTTCTATTTAGATATCTATAGATTATCTGTATAGAAGCTATCTCTATAGATACCTATCTACAGATAGATAACTGAAGACATCTGTGTAGGTATCTCCTATTTAGATATTTCTAGAGAACTGAAGATGCCTCTGTAGATATCTGTCTATAGATGCAGATTTCAAATCCATCGGTATATACAGTGCAGGTTTACTGCAGAAGCAGCATTTTGCAGTGAGTGGCTCAGGGCAGCTCCTTGGGCAGTCGCCACAGGCAGCTGCCAGCCCCAGCCCTCCATGTGCCGCAGCAAGTGCATGGTATTGCCAGCCCCTGGCTGCTGCAGGCTGCTCGGCTGCTGGGTGTTGGCCACAGGGAAAGGCAAAAAAGGGAGGGAAGAAAGGAGCAGGTTGCTGGTTCAGCAAGTTGCCTCTCCATTAACGCTGCAGCCAGTGCATGGTGGGGTTATGGCAGGCTGCAGAGCCCCAGTAGCCAATATTGGCATTTGGATGCCCTCTGCTGACGTGCCGGTTGTGGGGTTGCAGTGTGGAGCGTCCTGCTGCCCCGCTGCTTCTGTGCCAGAGTGTTGCAAGAGCGTGTTGTAAGCCCCAGCTCCCCAGAATGGGAGAGCAGGGTGGTACAGGTAGCTGGGGGAGCTGGGTCAGATTAAGAGCAGGGAGTGTGGGGGCTGTGGGTGTCACCTGGGCACCCAAAGCCCCCTGGACAGCTCATCACAGATTTCTTGTCCTAGGTTGTCCTTGTTGGCATCACAAAATGCCCTGGTTTGCTGTCAGTAGTGATGCTACAGAGCTGAGCAAGCAGGGATGTGACCTGGGGCAGGAGTGGCCTGAGAATAGCAAGGGAAGCCTCCCCCACCCACACTCGTTCTGTGTCTCAAAAAGAAGAAAACGCTTGTGTTTGGGGTCTTCTGGGTTAGTTTCTGGTCCCAGCAAATGTGCTCCTCTGTCAGAAGCAGTGGCTCCCCCAGGATCCTCCTGCATCCTCATGGGTGGGTTTGGGGCTGAGATGTGAGATCCCCACAAGTCACGGGCTCCCCGTGCAGCACCTGGGGGTCAGAGGCCCAGTGAACCTGCCCATGGGGCACGTGGTAAGTGGGGACCACACGCAGCCCGTGTGGCAACACCTGCAAGTGGGAGAAGAAATGGGGTTGCGTGTGTGGTCTGACGCTGGTTTGGGGGATGCCGTGGGCTCTCTGTGGCTGGTGAGGATGGGGTGGGATCGACAAGCCCCTCCACCACGCAGACAGTCCTGCTTGCGGGCAAGGTCTCTCCTCAGGTGGGAGGGAGCCGTGCGGGTCACCGGGCAAGGTGTCTGCCCAAAAATATGGCGAGATAAAAGGCCTTTGAACCACTAAGGAAAGGAGTCGGGGTGCTGACATGTGCCTCGTGCCCCCTACAGCAGCAGCGGCGGGAGAAGGAGCTGCGGAAGCAGCAGGAGCGGGAGCAGCGGCGGCACTACGAGGAGCAGATGCGGCGGGAGGAGGAGCGGCGGCGTGCCGAGCACGAGCAGGTAACCCGGCAGCTAACCCTGCCCTCGGCACAGAGGCCTCTGCCTCTAGTCACACTCCTTCTCCTAAACACTCTGGTTTGGTTTTTTTTTGCTACTTGGGAGCAAATTGCCTGATTGTTAATGCCACGCGTGTGTTGCTTTCCGCTCCCTCATTTATTCCCACTTGCTGGCCCACAGGCATAGGGATACTTGACACAGGCTTTTCCCACTTGTTCCCAGGGTGGGGTTTGCCAGTGTTACTGGTTCAAGTTTGCCATTTCCCAGTAGTTTTCACTCTTTACGTCAGAGGTCCCTTGTAGAGCAGCAGACGCCCTGGGCTCCTTGGGCAGGGATGGAGGGTGCCTGGGCTGATCGATGGGCGCCGGCCCTTGGGTGGGGTGGATGTGGGTGCCCACCTCATTCTCCTTCTCTTGGAAAATACTATCTCTTTTACCTTTTCTCTCTCTCTCTTTTTCCTTTGATCCTTGCTGCCCATGCCTCCAGGAGTACATCAGGCGACAGTTAGAGGAGGAACAGAGACAGTTAGAGATCCTGCAGCAGCAGTTGTTGCAGGAGCAAGCGCTACTTCTGGTAAATGGGAGGCTCCTTGCTGCTTTCTGCCCGTGTCGCGTCTGCATGTGCCCGTGTGCACCCGTGTCCCCCAGTGCCTCCTGCCCCGTGTCCCCTGGTGCCTCCTGCCACGCTGGGACGTGGCTGATGCTGCTCCCACCATCAGTCCCGGGGCTGCAAGCGTCTTGCCCTGCTGCTGCTTCAGGCTGGGGTCCCTCAGCCATGCACAGCTCCCCAGCCACGTCCCTCCCGCGGCACTGGCAGCTTCTGCCTTCCTCAGGAGAGCAGCCCTCTCGGTGGCTGTGTCCTTTTGAAGCCTGCTTGCAGCATGGGGGAGTGTGATCGAGCTGTTTCCTGCCTGCACCTGACAAACCTACCCTGCCATCGTATTCTGAGTGAAGGAATTTGTTCTGGTTTCCTCACAGGGGCACTGTAGGTTCCCTCTGGTGCTGTTTGTGTTCTAGATGACCTCTTATTTATTGCATTTGGTTTTCATTTGCTGTTTTCAGTGCTGGTAGCTGCTACTGAGTTTTCTTTTAATCTGCAAGGATTATTCTTTTCTGCTCTTGCTATTAATTTTACTTGGGGAAAAGACAAACCTTCACACGAGCCTTTGCCTTTTAAAAAGCCCCTTTCAAATTGATTTACTCATTAAACCTCATTGAACCATAGGGATTCAGAAAGATCATACAGTTGGCTCTGCTCTGCAGCCCTTCCCATAAACAATCCTACAGAGGAGCTGGGTTTTGTCCAAACTGGTGGTGTTTTTCACCTCATTGGATTGAAACTCTGTTCTTCCCATCCAGAAGAAATCTGGTCAAAGCCAATGTTACCTCTCGGAAGGGGGGTCCTGTGAGGTTTCCTTGGTGAGGCACCAGTAGCATCCCCATTCCCAGCAGACAGAGCATTTCACCAGCTCTAAAGCAGCAGTGCTAGGTTCACAACTGTGAATTTGTTGCCTCTGCTGTCCCAGCTCTCTCTCCTCTAGCATGCTTTACAGCTCAGTCCTCAAAGTCTTTCAAATCAGTGAGCTTTGCCTGAAAAAAAACCCAGCCTTTTAACTACTCAGGCCTCATTTTCCATCCGAAGCTCTGGATGTGCAGTTTGCAGCCCTGTGTGTAGAGGCTGCCCAGGCCCCCGTGTCACCCTGTCTTCCTCTGGGTAGGAGTATAAGCGCAAGCAGCTGGAGGAGCAGCGGCAAGCGGAGAGGCTGCAGCGGCAACTGCAGCAGGAGCGGGACTACCTGGTCTCCCTGCAGCAGCAGCAGCAGCAGCAGCGGCAGGACCAGAGGCCGGCAGAGAAGAAACCCCTCTACCATTACAAAGAAGGGATAAATGCCAGCGAGAAGCCAGCGTGGGCCAAGGAGGTAGGCGAGAGCCAGCAGCGCGGTGGGGCTTTGGCTGCAGCCCTGGGGCTGAGCGCATGGGTCAGGTCTGAAATGCAGGTTGTGCTGTGCTGGGTCAGCCTGCAGCACATGCCCTCAGCTCTGCTGGAAGCACTCCCAGGTCAGTGCAGTGGGCCTGCCTCTGCACGCCTGACTGTGCAGGCAAAGCGAGTGGAGGAAGGAGGTTTTTGGATGGATGGATAAATCCCCCCTGGAGGGGTTCAGCCATAGCTGCAGGCTTGCAGACATTCCAGGAGCTACTGATGCTCCCTCCTAGCGTGTCCACAGGTCTACCAACACACATGGGTGTACATCTCCATCTGCTGTCCTTTCTACTCGTGTCCTTGTGAGCGAAGGGTTATCTACTGGAAGGTAACTTCGACTGTAGCTTGGGTGCTGTCCCAGTCTTGCCCTGATGGCCCAGCACATCTCTTCTTATAATCAAGGACTAGTTGTGCCTTTTTGTACATCGTATTGGGACCCTCTGATGGGCTGTCCAGAGACGTGGCATTAGCACTCTAAGCAGCAGTACTGTAACTAGAAGCTCTCTCCACTATGGACTCTTGTGTTATGGACCAGTATCTGCTAAACAAAGTGATGTGGCTCTCACTGTTCAGTAACAAAGAGACTTGGGCAGTTGAAGGAGGGGTTTGGCCAGGTAGATGCCATAGATGACCATGCATAAAGGAGGGGACAGGTTCAGCTGAACACACAGTAACTGGGCCCTGTGGTGCTTTTCTGTAAGCTCAGAGCTTCCCAGGGGCTCAGCTGTGCGTCACGAGCTGGGCTGTGCTCTGAACGACTGCTCCTCCTTCAGTCTCCGTGGGCTTTCATCTTTCTCTCACTTTGAAGTGATGTATTAAAACATGAGCAGCCTTCCACTGGGATGTGCACAGAAGCTGTTAAGGATGTTTCCCATTTGAGGGGAATCTTGAGTTTGATTAGAGATGTTTTGAACAGGAGTGACTATGAACTCCTGCAGGATGCTGCCACCCGTTCCCCCTCAGCCTAATGGTGGAGTCAGTAAGAGTCCATAGCTTGCATCTTTTACCTTTTATTCTGACTCCTGCTCAGTGTCTGCAAGAGGAAAAAATTCATTTTTGTTAACATAATGGCTCTTTTGTTCCGTGAGTATTTATTGACTTGAAGAAGAGCTGTGGTTCTTTACAAGCAAACTTGTTGTAAAGATTGCCTTCTAGCATGACACCGTAGCTTGTGGAATCGAGGCACGCTGAGGGCATTTAACACGGTAATGATACGTAAATGGAGACACACGTCAGATCTCGAGGTAGCAGAAACTCTGCATAGCTTATGCTGCATGAATATCAATGTGCACAGCCTAGCTGCAAGAGCACCCAGATTGCTCGTGTGCCTGGCTTAGCTGAAACCACCGTGTTTCCATCGAGAGTAACTGAAGGCAGTGGGCTTTGGGTTTATTTCTCTATCAGTAGTAGAGGTTGTTCACCTTCCATACATGACAAGGTGCCAGACTCGTGAAGTCTAGATCAAA
This sequence comes from Urocolius indicus, assembly GCA_013401255.1. Lineage (NCBI taxonomy): Eukaryota > Metazoa > Chordata > Aves > Coliiformes > Coliidae > Urocolius > Urocolius indicus. Next base: position 895,888 of record WBNH01010440.1, on the reverse strand, counting down.
GCCAGCCATTTCCTGGCTGCCATGTTTAGTCCTTTATTCAGATCAAACAGAAAGCACTCCTTGTGTAGTAGTGAAGGAAAAGAGTCCTCTTGCCTAAAGACGTGTTTGAGAAGAAGCAAAAGCTTCTCGGGAGTCATGTTGCAGAAACACCTCTCTGAGGCACCGTTCTTGACATTTCCATTCCATGTTCAGACATGAATTATGCACATAAACACAAATAGTCCTTTCAGTGCCTTTAAAATGTGCAGCCTGCTGGGTCACTTGGATTCCATGGTGGTAGAATATATGTGATATATATGAAAAGGAAAGAACTTCCTTTCTCTTTACATGTCTGTGTATGCCTGCCCTGCTCTGTGGCTGGGAGGGACTGTTTCTGGTGAGCTCACCCGCCCTGCTGGTCTCACTGCAGGTGGAGGAACGCTCCCGGCTCAATCGCCAGAGCTCACCAGCCATGCCCCACAAAGTGGCCAACAGGATCTCTGACCCCAACCTGCCTCCTCGCTCCGAGTCTTTCAGCATCAGCGGTGTGCAGCCGGCCCGGACCCCACCTCTGCTCCGGCCCGTGGACCCGCAGGTAATGGTGCTCCCCCCAGCAGGCTCACCTCCCGGAGCCAGGATGCTGGGGGTGCTGGTAAGGTAACACGAGAAAGAGCAGGTTAAAGGGAAATAATGTCTTGCTCCCTGGTCTCTCAGCCTTAAGCATATTTGTAAGAGCAGCATCAGCATTCATGAGTGGATTCCTCTTGTCACCTCCATATGTCAGAAACATCACGCTGGTTCATACCTTCCTTTGAAGCATCACATACTGGTTACTGCCAGAAACAAGCTGGAGGACTGAGAGGAACTGCTGGTCTGGTCCAGCACGGCAGTTGCTCTGTTCCTCTTTGGATCTGGTTTACGTAAAGGACTAAAACCACAGCGCCTGGTAGAAAAGACCCAGGCCGCTTTGATGCTGAGGATCATCAGAAGGAGGTTTTGCTTTCTTTGCCGCTTTAATTCAAGGTTTTGTTTTGGTTTTCCATTGAGTTGGCATCAGTCACAAACACATCTGGAGAGGGCATAGGTCAGCCATGACTGTCACAGAGGAGGGATGGCGTTACTTGAAAAGTTCGTCCAGCCATGAGGTCTGCAAGTGCCCTGCCACCAAAAGCTGCGGGAGTGTGGCTGCTGGCATTGCTCCAGCCCCTGGGTCGCTCCCCCAGGAATTGCTCCTAGCAGGGATTTCAGGGGGAAAGTACAAAGCCTTTTCTCCAAGTCCAGCAGGGCTTTCCATGGGGAAATGTACCATCTAAGTGCCATCCACGTGTGGTACGTGCACCTGCAAGGCAGCTGTACAGTGCCAGCTCTAAGCAAAATACACACAGGAAAGCCCTTAAACCCCCAGCTCTTCCTTTGCCCCGTGTACGTGGTCTGTGCACATTGGGAAGCTGGTAAAATCCCACTCCACTGTGATCTCTCTGCCTAAATCTTTTTCAGTGACTTTTTTGTCGACCTGTTGTCATCAACAGCTACAAAAGCTGTTGTTTGGCAGTGAAATGCTAACAGAAAGGTTGCTTGAATCCCAGAGACCCGTGTCAATGTATGGATGCATGCACATAGGCACACGATACACTTACACGCATGTAGACATGTACATGGACACATCAAATAGAAGTTGAACCCTGCTGTGTCAGAGCAGTGCAGCTTCAGAGGGGCCTGGGAAGAAGTTCTGATACCATGAACTCTTCACCTTGTGAATCTCTGACATTTCCCACAGCAGATGTCAGCATTCCTTTGACTCGTAAGGTCTGGATGCACAGGGCTGATCCATGGGACAGGGGTTACTTACACCTAGAGAAACTCATGCCTCAAGACATATTTTTTTAAGCCATCTGTGCCTCAGAATTCCTGACAAGTGGGGTTTTTTTTTAGTTAATTATTATTTATTATCATTTCCTCTTTTTGTTTTTGTCCTTTTCATTTTTAATAGGGAAAATCCATGCCAAACCTCATTAGCACACACCCATGGAGCTGCAAGTTCAGCCAGCAGCGAGCAGAGCCTGGGGTGGGCACGGTGTGAGCAGGAGCTGGCAGGAGGGCCAGCCTGCCCTTGCCCTTGCCCCTTGGTACCCAGGGCACGGTGTGGGGCTGTCAATAAAAGCCATAGCACCATGCACATGCAGGAGCAGTCAGGCCCAAAGCGTGTCATGGCCTCATTTTAAAAGGCTGAGCAGGTTTTGCATAAGATGCTGGAAGCTGCTCTTGGGTGCACACAGTAATTTTGAATAGACCTGACGTTGAAGTGCTGTAAGTCAAAAGTTCCTGAGGCCAAGGCAGTGCTGATCTCAGACTGAGATGTTTTAGTGCCTCCAAAGTACTAATCAGTTTTTTTTTTTACAATCAGATTTTTAAGTATTTTTCTTAATTCCTTTTTAATATTTTTTATTTTTTACCATTTTGTACTGATAGTTCTGTTTTGACTTGGTGCTTAGATTCCACATCTGGTCACTGTGAAATCCCAAGGAAGCTCCTTGTCTGGGTCTCAGTCACTGCATGAACAGCCTGCAAAGGGACTGGCTGGGTTTCAGGAGGCTCTGACGGTGACCTCTCACCGCACTGAGATGCCAAGGCAGAACTCGGACCCCACCTCAGAAAACCCTCCTCTGCCCCCTCGCATTGAAAAGTTTGACCGAAGTTCTTGGTTACGGCAGGAGGAAGACATTCCACCAAAGGTAACACTATTGCTCCTCACTTTCAGCACATCAAAGTGTGGGCAGCAGGCCAAGGGAGGTTCTCCCCCTCCTCTACTCTGCCCTGTTAAGGCCACATCTGGAGTCCCGTGTCCAGTTCTGGGCTCCCCAGTTCAAGTGAGACAGGGAACTGCTGGAGAGAGGCCAGTGTAGGGCTACCAAGATGCTGAGGGGACTGGAACATCTCGCTGATGAGGAAAGGCTGAGAGGTCTGGACCTGGAGAAGAGAAGCTGACAAGGGGACCTTATCAGTGCTGAGAAATACCTAAAGGGTGGGGGTGTTCAGAGGATGGCACCAGCCAGTCTTGGTTCTGTAACACCCACTGACAGGACAGGGCACAAGCTGGAACACAGCAAGTTCCACTGGAACACAAGAAACTTATTTGTTGTTCAGGTGAGGGAGCCCTGGCCCAGGCTGCCCAGGGAGTGTGGAGGCTCCTTCCTGGGAGGTTTCCAAACCCACCTGGGCACGTTCCTGTGCCCCATGATGGAGGGGAACCTGCTTTAGCACAAGGGTTGGGCTGGATGAGCTCTAGAGGTTCCTTCTAACCCCCCCACCATTCTGGGATTCTGTAAAAGAGGCAATCCCAGAGCTAACCCCCCCTGGGATGGTGCATCTCTGGCCAAGCAGAGTGGGCAGGACTGAGCCCATCCCCGTGGCTCTGCGGCATGTACCCGCCTGCCCAGGGGCTGCATTTCCCAAAGAAGGTTTTGCACAAGATGCTGGGAGCTGCTCTTGGATGCACATACAGCCACTGCAAAATAGTGTCACACTCCAGCAAAGAAAGTTCTCGAGCCTGGACAGAGGCCAAAGTAAATTAGTATCTCCTTTCCTTAGGATAGAAAAAAAAACCCCAACCTTCTGTTTAAATAGAATTATAGGAACATGACATTTGTCATATTCAATAAGACAGGTCCTTTTTAGTCTGGTACCGTGCCTCTAGTTGCAATCAATATTTGATGGAAGACTTGTAAGGGCTCCAGCAGCTTCATACATTCATTGGCATTTTTGGCAGCGTCTGCCAGTACCTTTTTAATTAAGACTCTTCTGGACCGGGATTTCGATCACATTGTTTATACACCTTCCTTTGGGAAGAATTCTAGCTTGGCCATTAAAGTTCCCCTCACAGTGAATCAGTGCTCAGCCTGGGAGGATCCTTACAGAGCCAAAAATGATTACAAACTGGTTAGTGACAGTGAGACAGCTGTTTGTCCCTGATTGAGAGGCAGTTTTTCGATGTATTAACGAAGTGACTTGCCTTTTTGAGAGCAAAATACCATCTACCAGATCTCCCTGGGCAAGAGATCTGTGGTCTTCTGTCACCTGTATTCATAATGTTCCTAGTTTTGCTGCCACCAAGTGAGAGGAGACACCAGTGCTCACCTGGGAGGAAGAGCTCCTGAAGCTCCTGTGCTTCGCTCCTTGGTGATGCAGAAGGGTGGCTGCTGATTTTAACGTCATTTTGAAAAACCTCTTGCAATTTCATGTTGGCTTTTACTGTGAGTCCTTTGAGAAGGGCATCTCTTAACTGCAGTGCTGCACCACGTGCTGACACCACAGCACCTGCTCCTTGGAAAACAGCTCTTTCCCAGCATTCTGGAGCATTACCCCCCTTGGCTGAGGGTATGTGAGCTCTGGAAAAGGTCCCCACCAGATCCCGTTTGTGGCTGTCGTGTCAGCAGTAGTACCCACGAGGAGTCTGAATTCACATCTTACTGCCTGAAGTGGGTCTGATGTGTTTGTGAGGGAGGAGGAAAGGACCACTCCATGAGGCAAGTCTGCCCGTCTCTGTGGTCCAGGGTCTTGTTTCTGCCAGTGCTTACAGCTGGATGCTTCACAGGAAGGTAAAAAAAAAACTCCCCAAGTCCCAACTGCAGAGTACCCTGCTTGGAGAGGAGATGGCTTTGTAGTGGGGCAAGCAGTAGCCAGTGCTGCCACAAGATATACGGGGCAAGCAGTAGCCAGTGCTGCCACAAGATATACGACTTGCTCACTCTCTCAATCCTATTTCTCTTGCCTGACGTGTCTTGCGTGTTTATTCTCAAAACAAAAATGCCTAATCCCTTTTCTTTATTGCCAATCTCGCCGAGCCCTTGGCCTCTCTGCTACCTGGTACAAGGTATGGCATGGTGAGTATCATCGTGCCCCTCCAGCTCAGCCCGTGCTGCCGGGGCATGAGACCTTGGTGCCCGTGGCTCTGTGGGACAAGGCAAGCGCTGGGCTTACCCCCCACTCCGTGGCACCCAGAGGCTGTAGTTGGCTTTGGGTTTCTGCTGGTGGTGAGGCTTCCTGCAGGCAGCAGGGTTTTGGGATAGCAGCATCCAAAGCTCAAGGAAGGTCACGGTGTTGAACATGAGCGTGAGGTGGATCAGCCTGGATCTTTCACCTGCCAACTCTCTCGTTTGTCCACCGATCAAGACCTTCTCCCTGCTTGGCTTGTGTTATGTCAGATCTAGGCAAGCTAAAAAACTCCACCAAGACTGCTGAAATGCACTTCAGTCTGAATTTTCTTTAAAAAAAGTGCTTTTCTGGGGCTTGTTAGGTTTAAATTACACACATAGATGTGTGTGTGCATACATTCACCTTTGAATGTCAGGTGCCCTGTTTGATGGAGATGAGGCTGCTGTGTGTGCTGCTCAGGGCTCCTCCCTGGCCACACCTTTGCAGCTCATTTCTGTCTCACACTCAGGCAATTCCTGCTAAAAGCCCAGAGCTTTGTGGTTTAAAGTTGCTGTAAATATTACCTGTCTCTCAGCAGGAAATCAATTGCTAGCCGAGTGTTAAGGCAGTGCTGAGAGGCCATCTCTCAGGTATGGGAATGGCCACCTGACCTGCTGGGGCAGCCTGGGTGACATCAAATGCCTCCATTCTTTTCCAGGTGCCTCAACGAACCACTTCCATATCCCCTGCTCTGGCGAGGAAGAACTCCCCGGGCAACGGCAGCGCCCTGGGCCCCCGACTGGGCTCCCAGCCCATTCGGGCAAGGTATGGGCACCCAGAGGATGGGCAGGACTCATCCCAAACCTGGGCTGGGGTTAGCCTTGCTTTTGCTGACTGGTTACAACATAAGATTTACCACGTTTCTCTTGCTGTTGGGATGAACTTTTGCCTTCATCAGTGTTTTGTACTGACACCAAAGGCTGTGAGCCCTTGGATCTCTGGAGGCTTTGCTCCCTTGGGCTGAAGGCATTGTAGGGTTTGGAGGCTTTGCTCCCTGGGCTGAAGGCATTCCTGGGCATTGCAGGGTTTGGAGGCTTTGCCCCCTGGGCTGAAGGCATTCCTGGGCATTGTAAGGTTTAGAGGCTTTTCTCCCTGGGCTGAAGGCATTCCTGGGCATTGTAGGGTTTGGAGGTTGTTACTGCATCTGCTGCTGTGGGGTCAAACAGGAATTTGGGTACAGCCTTTAGTGGAATTGTGTTCTCCCATTGTCACCTCTTGGATGTAAGGGGATCCATCTAAGCCTGTGGTCAGTGATACATACCATACGTTTCTTGTGCATCAGAGCAGCTTTTCACAGGTAATAACCGAGGAATGTGCTGGGGGACGTTCTGATACAGCTTGGTGAGATCTTCCTTAGATCTCGATAAAGCATTAAATTCCTCTCTTCCTAGGCTCTCTGGGACTAAGGCTTCTAGCTTAGCCTGCCCCAGCTCTTGGGCACGTGGGCTGCGTCCTGAGGAAGGATGCTGCAGCATAGGTCCCATCTCTGCCATGTCAGGGCTGTCTGTCCCCCGGGCATGTCAGGGAAGCTGACAGGCTGTGCTCAGAGCTGGGTGGGAAAAACATGACTTACTCATAGGAGATCTTGTCTCTGGTTTGCAGAGCATCATGGGCAGATGTAAACCTCAGACAGGCAAATCTCAGGGTAAACACATGTTCCATGTAGCCTTGTATGATGTCGCTCCTTGGTTTCTTCACCCTGCTTTGTCCTTTCAGAGTGAGGAATGTTTGTAGCTGTGTGCCATCACCAGTTTCAGCACACACCTTTCTTTCCAGCTCACTGCCCCAGCCAGGTATCAGCAAACTCGAGTAGAGTGGGCAGCAGCTTAGAGTAGCTGACAGGGATAGCAGAAGCAGGAGGAATCTTTGTTGTTGCTGGTCTTTTAATTAGCTGTTAGGACTGCTTAAAATGCAGAGGGACATTGGACACTGTGGTCCCAGTAAGCGATGGTATTGGAAGTAAAAAGGATCATGGAAGTCTAGGATTCAAGTTGAAGGTTGCCCACATTTTCCTGCAGCTTCCTGGTCTCAGTCCCAGTTGGTACTGGTAAATAATTAGTGTTATTTTATTCAAATATGTCTCATGAATTAATTTAGCTAAGGACAAGTCAGCTGTAAAACATCAGCTGAAGGCCTTCGGTGTGATGAAATTAGGATGCTGCCATGTCCGTTAGGCTAAGTATTCAATGAAATGGTTTCATTTCTCTCACAGCAGTGTAGCATTTGTCCAGTTTTCCTTTTTAACCACCTCTCCTATCAGTTCTTGATTCCTCCCATGCATAAATGTAAATATTAAAGTATGCTTTCGTGTATTTGCTACCCTACTGTGACAAATAAGGGGCTATTTCCTGGCACATGGAAAGTTACCCCATTTGCAATGGGCATTTGTACCCTGGCAGTTGTTGCACAAAGGACGTGCCCTGCACACCCTACAGACCTTGCACTTCACTGTGCACAGCCACTGATTGCACTTGCATTGTGTCCTGTGGCATTACAGCATCCTTTTTACTTACGCAGAGTCCTAATTGGGCTTGATGGAGAAAGCTTTTGTGTGTGTTTGTAACAGGACTTTGACTAATGAGATCACTTAACAGAAGTGCTGTATAAAACCAAACTGCGTAGCTCTGCGTCAGCACATCATCTGATGTCATGGCAGTGCCAAGTAAGAATTAATTTCCTAATGGCATCAGATTCCCAGAGAGATGTTAGTCACTCTTTGTGTATCAAGGACACTCTTTACTCTAGATTTATGTCTGTTCACAAGGGTGAGAGAAATCAAGGAAGAAAAGCGAGTGTCTGATGCAAGTTTGAAGCGAAGCCATGAAACTTGGAAAGTATGAGTGAGTGGCAGGAGTGATCTGCAGCCTTGTTGCAAGCTCGAGATCCTTTCTTCACTTGAACATTTATTCCTTGTCTAACAGTGATTTGCAAATTCCCTGCTTTTGTGGTGAATATCAGTGGTTATTTAGGTAAGTCCATTGGACATCTACAGGCTGAAAGGGAGTTTGGAGCAAAGAGCATTTTACTTTTTGCTGAATTTGGCAAAATAGGAGTAGAAAGCATCTCCAGCCAATTTTTTATCATGGTTATAACTCACCTCTGGGAAGCTGTTTAGTACCTCATTTTACATTTAGGGCTTGTAGGCTCCATAGAAGGGCTCAGCTCTGTCTTCTCCAGCCGGGGAGGTCTCAGCTCACCCTTGCAGCTGTCCCTGTCAGCGTGGGAAGGATCTGAAGCCCTGAAGACACGTATGACACCGGCTGATGGTGCCCCTCTGTTTTGTGCTCCCACAGTAATCCGGACCTGAGGAGGACGGAGCCCATCGTGGAGAGCCCGCTGCAGAGGACCAGCAGCGGCAGCTCCTCCAGCTCCAGCACTCCCAGCTCCCAGCCCAGCTCCCAGGGTGGCTCCCAGCCCGGCTCCCAGGCCGGCTCCAGCGAGCGCAACAGAGTCAGAGGTGAGGGCCTGGGATATATCCTGAGTGCCAGCCGCGCTGGCTGAGACCTGCTGGAAGAGCAGGGGGGCTGGGAGCTGGTGTGTGCTTTTCAAACAGTTCCAAAGTGGAAGGATTCACCTCTTGTGATGTGTCTCTGGGACCAGCTGATCTCCTTGTGAACTGCAAGGAGCTGCCACTGCTGCCTGGGTGCCGGTGCAGGGTGCCCTGGGCAGCACGTGCTGCTCTTGCACTGGCAGCGCAGTGCCAAGCAGCTTGTACAGAAGGAGGTGGGGGTCGTGCTTTGGGGTAAGCCAAAAAACACAATGGTGTGCTTCTGATCTTCATCAGCCCAAGCTCACTTCTCTGGTAGTTCCTTTGGCAGCGTTGGTGGGTATATCATTTATGGTTCTTTTGAAGCTCCATCTTTGTCCAAAGCCTGGGCTGGGAGCAGAGGGGTGAGTGAGCCTGGAAGAGGCTTTCTCCAGGCAGCCATGCTGACACTGGCTTTATGTTCCCAGCCAAATAATTTCCTCTTGTCTTAGAGATGCTGTTAAGGATTTCCCGTTGCCCTGTTGAGTCGCAGTAGGAGTTGCTAAAGCAGATAGAACCCATACATCTGCATTTCTGGCCTTGCCCCGCAGGGTAAATCCCCAGGGCTGAAGCACATTAAAACAAACTCTGCCTCCATGCTCTTGAGTTTCTTATGCCTTGGCCGTGAGATGATGTGTCTCTTGTTGAAGTCATCGCTCCTCTAGGTAGTTAATAACAGGAGTTTATCACCCGTTGTCCTTTTTGGTTTGCTTCTGTTTTTACTAATGAGGAATCCTGTGACAAATGCAATGTCAGATGCTGCAGAGCTGTTTCATTTATCACATGCCCTGTGCTTTTGCAAAGTGAATTTGCTTCTTTAGCAGAAAAAAGGGCAGTGACACTGTGAGAGGGCTGCTGGTGGAGGCTGGGCTGGATTATGGCTGTGTTGATGGAGACTTGTTGCAGTAAGAATCAAGCAGAGGGGAGCAGGAGCTTTTTGAGACAGCAGAGGCAAAATGCTGCTGCTGCAGCACCTGGGACAGGATTGGGGGGTGGCTTGTGGCAACATTTAACCCTTTCTCTCTCTGTTTGCCTTTTGCCCAGGGAACGCCAAGCCTGAAGGGTCCCCTGTGCTCTCCCATGAGCCTGCCAAGGTAAAGCAGGAGGACAACAGGGACGTGACGCGACCGAGCCGACCCGCTGTGAGTCTCAGACCCCTTCCCGTGGGAATGTTGCCAGCCAGCTTGGCCACGTTTCCCTTTGGGGCAGTAGCACAACCGCGGGGACCCCCAGAAAGAGGCTAGTACTGTTGCTGCTCCAGGGGAGAGGCTGGAAAGCGGCGGTACGGCCAGAGCCAGGGGCAGATTTGAACGCTTAAGGACAGTGCATGAGTTTTTCTCAGGAGCCCAAGTCTAGGGGAAAGCACTTAAGCCTGCGTTTTGAGATGAAGCAGACACTTAAGGGCTTTGCTAGCTTGGGATGCCGATGGCACATTGTTGTGTTCCGTGCTGCATGTGCCACACCGCGGCAGCCGGCGGAGGGGCCGGCCCCCGCCAGCCTTCAAAGCTTACAGCCACACCTGGTCGTGGGCTCTCTGCCCTCCCCTCGTAGTATTCTGAGCAAAATCTCACCCGAAGTGTTTCCTTCTAGTTTGATGCTGATGATATTTGTATTTGAAAGCTGCAGAGTCGGCCTGATAACGAAATGAATTTCCAGTGCTGCTCTCTTTCAATGTGTATGATGAATGTTTTGTTGATGTTGTGTTTTTTTTCTCTCTACACTCCACAGCGTTGAGCTAACAATTCTAATTTTATTTCTAACCTGCTTGCCCTTCCTCTGGCTTTTTCCTGTCCTGATCTGTTTCCTCTGATGCTGATTATTCTTCCTTTACCCACAGAGCTATAAGAAAGCTATAGATGAGGTTAGTGATATCTTTTCTCGGCGGGTCATGCCTGTGCAAGGTTAACTAGTTAGTGCTTAATATCAAGCCGGGTTTTCCTGTCGCTGACATTGAAAAAAGGTGTCGCTGCAGCCTTTGGGGCAGAGAGGAGACCGAGCCGTTGCGTTTCGGCGCAGGGAGGGGAGCGGTGGTGCCGGCACGTGCTGCTCACCCTGGGCTGTCCTCCACTTGCACGGAGGCCGTGGCAAGAAGCAGCCCCAGCGTTCAGGCAATGGAGCGAATGGTGCTGCCGCTGTTCGGTGTCTGTGAAAGAGAAAGAGGAGAGCGGAGGTTTGCTCTTGCCAGCTGAGGTGCTGCAGCAGCCGGCACCGCTCGCCACATCCTGCTCTCAGCCGCAGCCCCCGGCCGCCCGCTGAGTTCAGCGAGGCCATGGAGAACCGTTTGAGATGCATCTGGAGCCTAGTTCCAACAGAGGTGCTTGGCAAATAAAGCCAAACAGAGCAGTGGGGAATCCATTCTCAGGGACCAGACCGGGAGCTGTAAAAGCAGGGTCAGCACAGCTGTCAGGGACGTTGGTGAGCGGTGCAGTTTTTATGGACATGGTCTGGAACACAGGGAGTTCCACTGGAACATGAGGAGAAACCTCTTTGCTGTGAGAGTGAGGGAGCCCTGGCACAGGCTGCCCAGGGAGGTTCGCTGCCCATGCCGGGCATGATGGAAAGCACCAGTATCAGCAGCCTCTTTCTTCTAAAAGCAGAAGGTAGGGAAGAAGGAACATGGGCTAGCTGGTTAACTTGTTCAATAAAGCAAAAGCAGCGTGTTTCGTTTAATGAGGTGCTTTGTAAAGGAAAAAAAGCACATAACTCAGTGTCCTGCGTGCTGGATTCGAGTTCAATGAGCTGGGTGGAATTTGGAAACCAATCTGATGTGATTCCAGCAAATATTAAATCTGAAGAAGTCCTTGTAATTTAAAGTAATTAAAGAGCAGTGATCCTGCTAACTTATGTATTATGTCACCCTCAGTAACAACATTTCACACACATGGGGAACTACAGAGCACTTTCTAGTTGTCAGATTGTTTTTGGTCCAAGAGCAACACAGAGAAGCCGTTTAATCCTACAAAGTGCTCCTTGCTTGGAGGAAAATGATAGCATCAAAGAATTAACCATCCCCAGGCAAAGCTTTAACTAGGAAATACTAGGAGTTATCTGATGATATTGTCAGGGAGGATTGTTGCTGTTATAACTTCCAAATCACTTGTTAAAAACTAATTAAGCTGATCTTAGAAATAGTTGGCAGTTTTCTAACAATGGCCAAAGGCAGCTGACAGGGTGCCCTGAAGCATGTTCAAAATGGAAGGTGCAAAAGAGAAGCTGTGTTCCCTGGCTGTGATAAGGAAGGGTTCAGTCCTAGTCAATCCTGCACTGCAGGAAGTCCAGCTGCAATTTCAAGAGGCTCTTACACAGTCCTAAAGTCCCTTTCAAAGTGGAGAAGACTCTAATCCTCCAAATCCAAGGCAAGTGTTCAACAAAGAGCATGTTTTGTACCCTAAATGGAAGGCATCCTTAGGCTGTTGAAATTGTCATGGATTGTTGTTTAGGAAAAGAAACAATCATAGAAGCTGCTGCAGCTCTAATTAACGTAAGAAGCTGTCATGGCTGTGGATTCGATTGCTTTTCAATCCCAAACATGTGAGCATTGAAAAGAAGCTCTTGAAATACCACAATCTCTCTTTAACAATGATACAGAGCCTTTCTTTAAAGGTACAGGGAGCATTTGGAGGGAGTGTGTGATACACAGGTACCTGCTGTAAGGCAGGGATTAATCCCACCCAAAAAACATCAAGTAGCTTTTTTTTGGTCTGCTGATATTTATGGGTCTGATGCAAAGCTCCCTGATGTCTGTGGGAGTCTCTCCTCTCTGTCAGAGGCCGGGCAAGGCAGAGCTGGGAGCAGAATGTGTGGCTGTGGACCGGGAGGTGTGGGTCAGCAATAACCAAAGTACTTGCAAAATATTCCTGCTTCACGATTGAAACCATGAGCTGGGTTTGCTGCATCTGAGCCGTAGAGGTTTTCCATCCTTTCCTTCACGTTGGTGTTAAGAAGTTCCCTAATTAATATTGCTGTAGTGGCCCTGCTGGAACGGTAAACTGGAGATGAAGTGAATGAGAGTATGGCCGTAAGACAATTGTGGAATTTAGCCTTTTTCAATGAGTTTCTTTCTCCCTAATCCTTTATCTCTGACCGAATGCACTGATGCCTACCTCGGTCACTAATGTAGGGAGAAATGGTAAGACTGACAATTGCGATTGCTTTGTTCGTCATGTGCATGTCTTGTGCAACAGAGTTCTCTAACCCATTCTAATTCGAGCTCTCATGCTTTTCTGCCCTACTGCTTCCCCCTGCATTGCTATAAAAGCATGTAAGATAACAAAAAGTCTCTTTTCTACACGGTGCCTGCCATGTTCCTTGTTTTGAAATAGCAGTGTCTATTTGATATGACTGTCGGGTCTGAGACCTCATCAAAGTCATGGTAAACTGAAAAATTCTTACTGGGCTCTGGGCCTGCTCCTGTCTCTTTTTTGTTTTTCCCCCTTATTTCAAGGCTTTTGGTTTTTCTTTGTTTTGTCCTTAGCTTGTAGGCTGCCACATTTCACATAAAGTGCTTAGTGGGTCCCGCTGAGGGATATTTCTTTTGTCATTGTTTTGGTTGGGGATTTTGGTTTTTTTCTTTCATTTGGATCATGTGGCTGTCTCAGAGCTGTGACTCCAAAAGTCTGGCTGAGCTGGGCGCTTCTCCTCGTGCTCCTCACCACCTCTCGGCAGCCGCCCGGCAGCGGAGACGCACCACGGAAGCAGCTCTTGACGTGGGGATTGCACCTCTCCCATGGGAGATGCTATCGTTGCTTCCTTCCCAAATGCATTTATTACAGAATAAACACAATGACGGGGTCTCTTTGGGGAGTCTGAAAGATGAGGGAACCCTGCAGGAGAGATTCTCTAAGCCAATCTTTGAAACGATGTCGTTTTCCAGTTTACTATGATGGTGACTGAACTTCACCTTTTCCAACAAATACAATTTTGTCGTGTATATACATATAAGTGTGTGTATATATATATGCACATACACGTTCCAAACAGACAAAAGGAGAGGTTGGCTATTGATTTCTTGCAGTAAGCGTAAATCAGTTTTGTTTTGTTTAATAAATGCTACATGCTACAAACATCGTCTTACGTTTGTCTCATGTTTGTAACGACTCCGTAAAGCTACTTCTCGTTGCTCGTGCTGTTAGCATTGGCTTTTGGAGAGATGTACGTGGCGTTCTCCTCACTGTAAGATGTCATAGCCATCGCCTTCTTGTTTTCTTGCCCCCCTCCATCCCCTTTAGGATCTGACGGCCTTAGCCAAAGAGTTGAGGGAGCTGCGCATCGAGGAAACCAACCGCCCTCTGAAGAAAGTGACAGACTATTCCTCCTCCAGCGAGGAGTCGGAGAGCAGCGAGGAGGAGGAGGAGGATGGGGAGAACGAGACACACGATGGGACCGTGCCCGTCAGTGACATCCCACGGCTCATGTAAGAAGCACTTCCTTTGCGAGGGGAAAGCCCTGAAACCCCGGCGTGCCTGGGGCTGGGAGGAGCAGAGCACGTGCCCAAAGCACCCCAGTGTTTGATGGCTGGCACTGGAAACGGTGTTGCAAGGGATGCTTTACTCTGATGAATCTTTCTCCTGGTGCAAACTAGAGGCACTTAACGGGGAAACATGAATTATTTCTACTGTGCGTTCAGTCAGTTTGGATTCCAAGCTGAGGGACCTGTGCCTGCTCGTGAGCCAGGCAGGGGTTTGGCCAGACTGGATGCACCCAACCTCATCCACACCTGGGGTCCTGCCCACGGTGTTGGATTCTTAAGGCTCTGCCTGCTCTTGAGCTTGCTCTTGCCCCAAATTGAGCTGTGCTGAAGTCACTGTTTCCTTATTTCTAGAACTAGAATAATTGTGTTGTTTTCCCATCCCGTGGTGGTGTTGAAAAGCTAATGGTAGGAAGATGTGAGCTCCTCAGTCTGGCACATTGCTGTTTGGGATCCCTTGGGGATGCCTGTCCTGTTGTTGTCCCTTTGATAAGATAGATGCAGGCAAGGATCCATCATTGAGCCAGTCCTACCTTGGGCTCTCCAATGCTCACACCTCACTTTGGACCAGTATCCCCCTTGATGAATGCAGGCTTTTCACACTGCTGAGCTCCCTCGTGAGCCTCTGGGCATTGACAAGAGGTGTGCACAGTGCTTGACAGAAATAAAGTCATGGGTCAGGGCTACATTTTCACCTGGAAAACAGGAGAGAGCTGCAGGACACAACTCGTGCTCCTGCCTGCACCTGCTCCAAACCCCAGCCCCTCTCTTTTGGCAGCAGGTGCTCTGATGCACAGTTCCCTTTTCAGGGTTTGGGATGAGGGATAAAAGGAGTGAATTATGTTCTTTAAATTAAAAACTAGGAAAAAAAAAACATAAATGCAATTTATTAGTGCTCTCAGGGCACCCTGGAGTGAGAAAGGCCCTTTAGTATATCAGCCTGAGCCTGCTCCTGTGTCTCTGGCAACATCAGTAATGTCCCCACACATTTAAATGGATGTGTTCTCTAATTTTTCTTCCTGTGAGATACCCTTTCTGAAGTAACACCGTTGATAGAAGATTTTTTTCGTCCAGTTTAGCAAAGGAAATCTTTCTCATCAGTGCTTTTGTGTTCTGCCCTCAGCCCAACAGGAATTCCTGGCAACAACGAGCCGTACAACCTGGGAATGGTGACAACCCACGGCATGGAGACTTCCCATGCAGATACGTTTAGCAATATTTCAAGGGAAGGGACTTTAATGGTGAGGGAGGTAAGTTGCAAAACAAACATTTCCATGGAGCATCTTCAGGAGGTTTTGCCCATGTAAGCACAAAAACTAACAGTGCTGCGTGTCCGGAACACAAAATGACTGAGTTAAATTGTGCTTGTTAGCGCTCTCCTTCATACAATTTACACTCAAATGTGGACAGGCAAATGTGACAAGTGCAAATGTTTCTCAGAACTACAAACAGCAGTGAATAGTAATGCCAGGGCACAGGGGTAGGCAGCTATGAGCAACAGTGGAAATAATCAGCCCCAGCCCCAGAGGTGTGGCCGCAGGGGAGCGTTGCTGATGGAGGGCACTGCCAGAGGGAGGGAGGCACAGTGTGTGCTGGGGAAGATCTGCCCCGTGTTGCTCAGTTTCCTGGAATGTGGTGGCAATGCTGCTGGAAATGCAGATGGGTAGCAGGTCTCCTGCTGAGAGGACAGTTAGTACGACAGGGGAGTCACTCTCCTGCTGGCTGTGAAGGAGGTGGATGGGAGAGGAGGAGGAGGAGGGAGGGGAATTTGGACTTGGCAGTCATCAAGGAGGAGTGTTCAGATCAAATGCAAACTAGACTTGAGCAGCATTTTAAATTCCATTTATATAAATATTCACAAATGAAGGGAAAAACAAACGAGGGAGGACAAGTAACTGCTGGAACAGGCAGCCATTTCTGAGTGAGCTCAGTGGTGAGCATCACAACTGTAAAATACATGCTGTGCCAGCGAGGCCTTATGAGAAAGCCAGTGATGCAGAAGGGTTGAAAAGCCATGGGCAAGACAAACCCCTTTGGGAGGAGGGAGCATGATAAGAAACCCAAACTGCAGCTTCGTACTGAGTGCTGACTGTTTGGCCCCCACTGTCACTGCATCTGTCAGAGGACAGGCTTCCTGAGGCCAGTGGGCTTTGAGCAAAGGGCTTATTGCTGGGAGCGAATGGTCAAACTGTAAATGTTATCAAATATGGTCCAAAGCTTGGTGAGCCTGTTCAGAGGAGGTTTGCCACTGATCCCAGTGAATGGGTGGCTCTGTAACCATCTCATGGATGTGCTCTGGTTAGGTGGGGTTCATGAAAATGGCAACAGTCTCAAAGCAGTGAGCTGGGAAAGGAGAGACCTACCTTGCATGAGGTGGGAATGGAGAGGGAGGTGAACCGCAGGAGCTTTGTGCCCAGGCAGAGCAGAGCGAGATGCCAGTCAGGATTCTGCCGCTGTTCACTGCTGCTTTGGGTCACAGAAACATGCGCCGGGGCTGTGCTGGCATTTGCGGTCGGGCCACTCGCTGCTGGAGCTCTGCAGAGGGGCCAGATTCTGCTGGGGCCGTGTGGGAGGAGAGCTGGCCATGGGGTGTGCAGCCATGGTGGCAAGAGCAGAATCTGCCCCACCTTCCTCCTCTCAAAAGGACTGTGATCAGGCATCTCTTTCGCTGTAACGTGGCTAATTACTCTGTGTTCACTTTGTGGTTAATCCTGTCTTGATTTCTCCTGAGGTTGGGGGTTGGGTTGCCGCTTGCCAGATTGCATGGGGATGGAAACAGAGAGGGTCCTTCTCCTGCTCTTGCTCTGGGAACTAGGGGACTGCCAATGAGTTGGGGTTGGTTGGTTTGGTTTGGGTTTTTTTCTTCTTTTTCTCTTCCCTTCTCCCCCCCCCCTCCCCCTTTCTCTTTCTTCCTCATGCCTTGTGTCTCTGCAGACCTCTGGTGAAAAAAAGCGTTCTGGCCACGCAGCCAGCAATGGCTTTGCAGGTCACATCAATCTCCCTGACCTGGTGCAGCAGAGCCACTCGCCTGCGGGCACACCGACCGAGGCCCTGGGCCGAGTCTCCACGCATGCGCAGGACATGGACTCGGTGCCTGAAGTAGGTGGGGGTGGGGAGGGACTTCTCTTTCTCCTGCACTGCTTTACATGTGTATTAACATCTCTGCCCCATTAAGGGGGCTTTCTTGCTTCCCTCCTTGCCTTTCTTAGCTCCTTTTTGTTTCTGGTCCGTGGGGGTGAGTGTAGCGGGAAATACAAGGCGGTCTGATGGGTTATTGCTACGTGGCTGATGGGAGAGACGTCTGTTAGGCCTTCTGTAAGCCCAGGAGCTGGGGAGGTTTTCATGGTGATAACTTGAATGCCACCAACTGATATGAAAGCTCCGGTTTTTTTGACACTTGGAAATACAAAAGAAGTTACGAGAGACATTGGTGCCATTAACTGCAGCTGAGCCCAGCTTCCACCTGTGCAGGCTCTGACGCTCGATGTGGCTCAAAGGGT
Organism: Urocolius indicus; assembly: GCA_013401255.1. Lineage (NCBI taxonomy): Eukaryota > Metazoa > Chordata > Aves > Coliiformes > Coliidae > Urocolius > Urocolius indicus. Next base: position 878,445 of record WBNH01010440.1, on the reverse strand, counting down.
CAGCAAAAACCAAAGCCAGCAGGATTCTGGATAGTTCTTTGGACTAGAAACATCCTGCACACCTTGAAAATTGCATGTTACCTGTTGTGGCAGAGTTATTTCTCCCTGGCAGCTGTTCTACAGACACAGGGTTGAACATTAACATAGTATAAGATGTGAAAAGTCTTAGAAGGTACAGGATGTGACACGCCAGACAAGGGAACTGATGTCATCCTGCTTACGGTCACGAGCTTTGGGAACCAGGCACAGTTCTCGCTCTTCCCATGAGAAACAAACTCTTTGGGTGCTAAATAAGCTATTTCATTTGTTTTCTCTTTTCATCTTGTGGGTTGTGCATCAAAAGCCCCTGTCACCGTATTCCCTGTCATAAAAACAATGCACTCATTTTACAGTGTACTTTTAGTAGCAGTATAAAAAATAAACCTTGCTTGGAACTGGGCATTGATAAACCGTAAGAACAGATGGTGCATGGCTTGACTTCAGGGTTTTTTTCTCCCTTTCATCATTGCCTTTAAAAGCAGGGATGAGAGAATTCCTCCTGAAAGTAACACCTTCCCCAATCATCCTGGGACTGCCCAAACGCAAGGATTGGGGTTAAATACCTTCGTTTCTAGAACACCAACCAAGAGGATCTTTTTTGTATCTAAACCTGCCTTTTTAGGCCTGACTGGGCCAGGAGTAGGTGTAAGTGGAGACTAGGGGGTTTAATTCACCGGCTTCCAGGTGACTTATGGTGCTGTGAACAAGCACAACCTCACCCTGCAGCTTGCTGCTGTCTCTGGAAGCCACTGGGGCGGTTTATAGGCTGCTGAACGGGACCTGGAGGAAGATGAGGTCGTAATATTTAAGTAACAGACTTTGGAAGTTATTCCAATGCCAGCTTCTTAGGAGGACAGCTGAGCCTGAGCAAAGAAATGCTCGGTGCATCAGGGTGAGGGGTTTCTTGGTAATTAGTTTGTCAGAGGGCATCTGGCTCTCAGCTGGAAAGCACCCCTGTAAATAGTGACTCTCTCTCTTCCTTAAACTGTTGTGTTTTAGGGAAAAGACATCCAGCACAGGGGGAAAGAAGAAGCATGTTTCTTGGATATGAAGGAGCACAAAGTATCTTACGTGCACACCCCAGTATAGCTGTGTGGTATCTGTTCCTGCAGCCATCCCTGCTGCAGGCTGTTACCTCCTTCCCTGGGGCTCTCACCATGTGGTTTTTGGAAGTCTGTCCTGTTTCTATGGAAACAAGTGGGCTCTCAGGGGAATAGAGGCAGGAGGGAAGCGGGCTGTGCCATGGTTTTGGCAAGCACGGAGCATGGTTGCTGCCTCACCCATGGATGCCAGCCCCAAAATGCTTGGCAAGTCCACATCCAATGGTGTTTTGTGCTCCTAAATCTCTTTGTGGCCTACTGGAGGACAGGTATGAGCCCAGCCCAGCTTTGGTATGGATGTTCCAGGTTGCTGGTGGTCCCCACGTCCCCACCTCTCCGGGGCATGGCCAGTTGTCAGCACAGGGGCTGCAGTGGTGGTGTTGGGTATGGGGGAGCAGGCTGGGGTTTGGTGACTCGGTGACACGAAAGCTGAGGAAGGTTGGTTTGTTTCAGGGAAGGAAAATGTCCCAAAGAAGGAAAATGTGAGCAGTACTGCTGCAAAGAAACTGGGTCTTTGCTGCTGCCACGGCTCTTAGCAGAGCTCATGCAGAAAGCACGCTCTGGGTTTTACTGGAGCAGGGAAAATAAGCTGCTTAACGAAGAGGGAAAATCACATCACTTTGACTCCCAGGGCAAAGACTTCCTTTTGCTTGGGAGAAGGTCTTAGCCTTGTTTTCTGCCTTAACAAAGCAACAGCTTGACAAGGAAAGCAATGTTCTGTTACAGTTTGTTCCTCCCCCATTTCCCTTGGCAAAGTGTTGGCTCTGAAATTCCCTGCAACATCTTCAGGTTAAATTCTGTTAGCTTAGAAATGGCCTCTTTTTGCAGTCCCACCTGCAATGCTGTAGACAACTGAAAACACCATTGCAATTGAGGCAGCCGCATTCGTGTCTTCCCCGTGATACGTGCTGAGACCAGACTCTGAGGGGAAAGGAGCAGTAACAGGGGTGCCATCATCTGCTGGCCATTTTCAAACAGTCCCTGTTCAAAAGGTCTCTCAAAAGCTCTACACAGCTCACCCCAAGCCTTCCCAACCTCCGGCACCTCAGATCCTCCCAAAACCGAAGCAGCTGGTACAGAGGGACATTGCTGGGCCCTGCCTCAGTGATAGGTGTGAGAGCCCAGGAGACACGGGTGTTTTCCCAGAGAGCTGGTTTTTCCTGCTTTCCATGGGGCAGCAATATTTTGGGCTTAGCCCAGCAAATCCCCACGTATCAGGTGGTAAAAGCAGAGCAGTATTATGACTGTAACTCCTGCCTGAGCTTTGCAGGTATTGAACTAGATTTCCATGAGCTCTTGAAATAGAACTTTTGCTCAAACTGTGCTAGTCGGTGTTTGGCCTTGGCAGAAGGAAAGCCATAGTCCTTTTCCAGCTCTCTGAGTAACTCTGTGGTCACTGGGCCCTGTGTGCTGCCCCATGCCAGGGCTTTCCAGGGCTCTCGGTGCCACTCTGCTAACCTCAGCTGCACGGTGGGAGAGTGAGAAAGGCAAACTCTTTCCTCCCTGGCATCCTCAGAGGGGCATTTTAAGGCAGTATGTTACATGCAGAAAAGTTGGGTTTTACCTGCACTGGCTTTCGCCTTTGGCCCTTCTGCTAACTGGTCTCATGGCTGCACTGTGCTTCTGCCTGTGAGAAGAGAGCAGAGCTAGGCTCTCCTCTCGTTTTCTGTTGCTCATGGACACCCACAAATCTTAATTCAGTGATTTTTCCTGGTTAGTTATTGGGGAGGAAAAGCAGAAGTTCATAGAGGGCTCCAAAAGGGCTCCACATAGACAGGCACTGTGTCTGCCAATTAGAAAGTCTTTACATAGACACACACACACCAAATTGTTGTTATTTCTGTGCTCTGAGCTCTGTCTTTGCTGTTTCTTTTCCAGTATGGTATGGGAAGTAGCACCAAAGCCACTTTCACCCCCTTTGTGGACACCAGAGTGTATCAGACCTCACCTACTGATGAAGATGAAGATGAGGATGAAGAGTCGTCTGCTACTGGTAGGAGGCAACGTGATCAGTTTGAGGGGGGATGGCCTCATGGAAGCCATGGAGCCTGAATAACCTCACTGATCCTCTTTCACATTTCACTCGGGCAAACATTGCTCATGTCTGCATCCTTGTCCTCTCCAGTTTCCATCCAGCTTCTTCTCCCCCAGCAGCACTATGCCATCAGAAAGATCTAGGAGGAAGCAGGGAGCAGCAGAAACCCACCCACTGGTCTGCCTGGGCAGCTGGGAGAAGTGTTTCTGGCAGAACTGAGAGGTGGTGATGGCTCCAAAAAGCTGAGAGTCACTCTGAAGCCATTGAAAGTGGCTGGATGTGGGCAAGCGGGCAGCAAAGGGTGCTGGGCAGCTCGGTAGGCAGGGCTGGAGGTCTGGGGACATCACCTGCTCATGGGTTTGGTGTTAGTTCCAACCCCTGAGAGCATCCTTGACGATCCTTCTCCAGACCAGTAGCTTGTACCATAGTGCTGACTCTGTCTCATCGGGAATTAAACCAGGTGTTGTCTTCCTACCCCCAAAAAGCAGTGCCAGAAGCGTTAACCCATCACCCCTCTCTGTCTCGTTGTGTTTCCTTACAAGCCCTGTTCACCAGCGAGCTGCTCAGGCAGGAGCAGGCCAAGCTGAACGAGGCCCGGAAGATCTCGGTGGTGAACGTCAACCCCACCAACATCCGTCCCCACAGCGACACGCCGGAGATCCGCAAATACAAGAAGCGTTTCAACTCGGAGATCCTGTGCGCTGCCCTGTGGGGTGAGGCCTGCACGGGGCACAGCTCCCAGCCACCCGCCGGGGAACAGCCCTCAGCCTCAGCCTGAGCCCCTCGCCATCGAGGCCGCTGTCCCCAGCGGGAGTGGGCACCATGGGCACGCGCCTTCCTTACATCCCTGAGCCTCAGGCGGGGTCGGCAGCGTCGCCGTGGCAGCACTGACGAGCTGGGGCTGTGTGTGGGCTTTGGGAGCGGCCGTGGTTCCCGCTGCCCATTGCTTGTCGTCTCCTCTCCAGGTGTGAACCTGCTGGTGGGCACGGAGAACGGCCTGATGCTGCTGGATCGGAGCGGGCAGGGGAAGGTCTACAACCTCATCAACAGACGGCGGTTTCAACAGATGGACGTGCTCGAGGGCCTCAATGTCCTCGTGACAATATCGGGTATGCCTCTTGTGCTCTCCTCCGTCATTCACCTTCGCACACAGCCATTTCCAGCTCAGACAAAACTCGCCCGTTGGTGTCAGAGGGGAGATCCCAGGGGAGATGGACATGGTTTATGCCAGAATCAGAAGCGTTAGATCTGCAAGAATGCCTCCCAAGAGCAGTTTGTAGCCGTTGCCTGCTGGCAGTGCTTCATCCTCCTTCATCATAGAATCCCAGATTGCTGGTGGCTGGAAGGGCCCTGCAGAGCTCCTCCAGCCTAACTCCCTGCTAAAGCAGGTTCCCCTCAATCACAGGGCACAGGAACGTGTCCACGTGGGTTTGGAAGCCTCCCGAGAAGGAGCCTCCACACCCTTGCTAGGCAGCCTGAGCCAGGGCTCCCTCAAAAGGACTTTCTCCTCATGTTTAGTGTAGTACAGCTGGAAGATGAGGGGCAGGGAGCACTGGCCCCCAAGGTGGTGTTGAAAACATACCCTGGGCACTGGTGGAAACCCCTGTTTGTGGTTTGGGACCTCTGTGTCCTGACCCATAGCAGGATATTTGCAGCAGCGGAGAGGTTCATAGCCAGAGCACAGGCATGCAGGAGTTTGGCTGCCCCCAAGCACTGCAGAACCCAGCAGCAGGCTGGGAGGCAAGTAGCAGTGCCTGTCACAGACCAGGGAGCTCATGTCTCAGTCCAGGCTGGAGTTAATGTTCTATGGAGAAAAGAGGAAGGAAACCAGGTGGCTGAGTTGGGTAAGCTGGATTGGATAAGCCCTGAACTGTAAGAGCAGGGGTCACAGCTCTGCTCTGTCCGACTGTCTCCGTGTACAGTAGTTTGTAGTAAAAAGAACATTTCCAGCCTGTGAGAAACAAGAGTCCAGCTCTTCTCCTGTCCAGCTGTGGTCTGACAGAGACGGGTCTGGGCTCTGCTTCACATAAGACTTTCCCCAAGAAAATAAAAAACACAAGAGAATTACAGTTTTCAACTTCAATCTCATTGTCTTGTGAGTGAAACCGAGCACTGAAGTCTCAGGAGTTCCCATGGACTCGTGCTCTGCTCTGAGAGGGACGTTTCCTTTGCCAACAGGAAAGAAGAACAAGCTGCGTGTGTACTACCTGTCCTGGCTGAGAAACAGGATCTTACACAACGACCCTGAAGTGGAGAAGAAGCAGGGCTGGATCACGGTGGGGGACCTGGAGGGATGCATCCACTACAAAGTCGGTGAGCAGCCAAAATGAGTGTCTGAAGAGATGCATTTTTGTTCCTCTGGTCTTAGATCTCAGCTGACAGTTTCTCTTAAAACTATGGGTAGACTGTAGCTGCAAATAAATCTGGCATTCATCAGTGTGTGTTGGGTGGACACTGTACCAAATGAGAAGCAACAGAGGGACAGCCTGAGAAGCTCTTCCTGGAGATGAGTCTTGTTGGAATGCAACCGAATGCTTCTAAAACTGGTTTTATTTTCATTTTAGTGAAATATGAAAGGATCAAGTTCTTGGTGATTGCCTTAAAGAATGCTGTAGAGATCTATGCTTGGGCTCCTAAACCATATCACAAGTTTATGGCATTTAAGGTATGTTCACATTTTAACCAAAGTAAACTCTGTAATTGTAAATAGGTGAGATTTCTGCACTGTGCAGAGCAGAGAAGTGTCTTTGCGTTTACCTGGCTGAGCTCCTGGGGATGCCTGGCAGGCAGGATACGTTCTGGCTGAGGATATGGGAGTCATTCTGCTTGTGGCTGACAGATAAATGTTAATCATAGAATCACAGAATGGTAGGGGTTGGAAGGGACCTTTAGAGATCATCTAGTCCAACTCCCCTGCAGAAGCAGGTTCACCTAGATCAGGTCACGTAGGAACATATTAGCTGATGCTGACAGGCTTCACTTGGGAAGTTTGCAGAAAGCTGACCAAATGCCCATGAGTAAAACTGAGTTGGGTTTTGGGGTTTTTTATGTGACTGGTTTTGCACACCCAGGATGAAAACAGGTTGGCATTATTTCCTATCTTTACTTTGCAAGGTTCTCTTTCTTCCTGCAATGTGGATTCTGTTTCAAGACAGAAAGTCCAAGAGGATGACCCACTCCTCTCTCTTTTTCTCTCCCTTTTCATCTACCTCTGTTTCTTCCAGTGAGACCTTTTTCCTCTGTAACCTGCCAGCACTATTCTGTACTTAGTCCTTTAAAGCACTTGTCATCCTGAGCACTGTGCAGAGACAAGTCACAAGGGCCAATGCCTTCTGGAGACATTCATGCTGAGTAATCTCATTTTGCCTCCTTCCAGCACAAATGGGCTTATTCAGTATTAGGTCACATTTGCTTTTTCTGAACAAAAGCCAGAATAAATGTGCTCAGTGACATGCAGAGCTGTGCAGCATGAAAACAGCCTGAGATCCAGCCTCTACAGGCTCTGCTGAGGACGCTGGGCAGTGCTCCTGGTGCTGCTTCTCCAGTCTGGGGTGCTGGACATCCTTTCCTTGCCCTGTGGGAATGGATCTATTGGGAGACTGGGAAATACCACCTGTGGATTCTCCTTGTCAAGAGCCAGAGTGGTTCTTGCACAGAGAGCCTGAGCCCTTTTCTGTCCCTGGGAGTGTTTCACCCTCCTGCTGAGGACCTTAGCCATGAAGAGAGATGCTGTCCTGGATAACTTTGTGCTAGGGAGCTTCTCCCAGCCTGCATCCAGTAGGTTGGATTGAACAGAGAAAGATTGGTCTGTGCTCAGCTGACTCATTCCAGCTACCCAAAGCAGAGTGGTGATCCCAGGGAGATGGGACTGAGAAGCAGTCACAGCTCTTTAGAGCAGCAGTGCTGGGGGGGTCCCTGTGTGCTGCCTGTACTGTGCTGGTGTAAAATCGAGCTGTCACCTTCCTTCAGAGACCAAATCCTGAGCTTGGCCTCGGGCTCTTTGAGGAGGAGAGCTGTGCTTGGCAAAGCTGAGTGCTTATCTACTGGGATGGCTGGAGAGAGTGGGGAATAACCTCTGAGGCATCTGACACAGAAACAGAGAGACTATATTATATATATAGATAACAACATACTTAGTAGGAAACACAGTGAAACAAATAAGATTTCAAAACCATATCAGGCTGCTGTTAGGGGGATTTGTTGGTTTTCTGTGATACTCACTGCAGGGATTATCAAAGTCTTTTGCAGATCTCCAGCACAAGCCGTTGCTCGTGGATCTGACTGTAGAAGAGGGTCAGAGACTGAAGGTTATCTTTGGATCACACACTGGTTTCCACGTAATTGATGTAGATTCCGGGAACTCTTACGATATCTACATACCATCTCACGTGAGTAGCCTGGGCAGTGCTGCTGGGGAGTGCTGCAGGGCACTGCTGAGGGCTGGGCCTGCTCCCAGAGCTGGGTGCCCAGCATGCTGGCTGCTGCGTGGTGTCCCAGATGTACCCACCAGCACTTGCTCCTGCTGAGGCAGCACAGTTTGCCCATGTGAAGGTGACAGGATTAGAGTTGCCCAAATCTCAGTAAACCTGCTGCTCAAAACTCCCAGACCCTCTGACAGCAGCAACTCACCGAGGACCCTCTCTTAGGCCCATCAGCCATTTCATGAGAGAGACAGATACTGTAGATGAGGATTCTTTTGTTGGCTCATTTAAGCTCTGTCTGTGCTGTTGGCTCAAGCAGCATAAGAAACTGGTGTAGGAGAAGCAGCGTCACTACTCAAATCCGGGATCAACCCAGAATCAAGCCCAGGAGCCACTGAACAGCAGAGCCTGCTCTGTGACAGCTGGCAAGGAGCACAGCGAGGAGTACTGGTGTGGTTTGGGGTAGTTTTGGGTTGACTTAGCTATGGAAGGGTAGACACAGGAGGAAAGCCACTGTAGGAGCTAAAAACTGGTTGCTAAAATACGGGAATATTCCCTCCCCAGGGCTACCTGTAAAATTCTGGGGCTCTTTTCCTTCATTTGAACAGGAGATGGGTTCATCAAGTCAGCAGCCACGTATTTGTGTTACAGCCAGGTGTGAGCCATCAGTCTTGGGGGTGCCTGTGTTGTGCTCTCTGTGTAATTGCTGAACCTGTTGATCTGTGAGGTACCAGCCAGCTTTGATGGCAGGGGAAACGTGACAGTTTCTCCTCTTCAGGTTGTTCTCTGGAAGCCAACACCTGGTGAACGGAGGGAGGGTTTTGTTTGGGGTTTTGTTTTGCTAAGGCTCTCCTCCCTTTTCCCCCCTTTCCTCCATTCGGTGTAAACTCTGACTTGTGGGGTTTATTCTCACTGCAGATTCAGGGCAATATTACTCCTCACGCCATTGTCATCCTGCCCAAGACAGACGGGATGGAGATGCTGGTGTGCTACGAGGATGAGGGTGTGTACGTCAACACCTACGGGCGGATAACTAAAGACGTGGTGCTCCAGTGGGGAGAGATGCCTACTTCTGTGGGTAGGTCACCCAGGTCCTCTTCACCTGCCTGAAATACAAGGTGGGGGGAGTTGAGAATGCTGAGAGGGAGTCAGATGGGTTTTTGATTATCAAAGGAGAGTTCTTCCAGCCAGAGAAGAGAGGCAGTTGCTACATTTCTAGAATTTGGTCCTCTGTAATAAAAGCAAGTGAATTCTTGAAGATTTGAGCTCTGGTTTATCTCAAGTGCAAGATAATACAAGCTGTTGCACTGGTGGGATACTGCCTTGAGTGGCAGAGGGGCTGGTGCAGAGCTGGGATCGCTCGTGTTGCTCTCCTGGCCTTGCTGTTGCCCAGCTCCACGACTCATGGAGCTACTGCCCAGCTCCTCACCCCCAGGAATCAGAAGTGATACTCTTTCAGTTTAAATGACTCAGCAATTTTCTGGATGCTCTGTAAAGGCCACGACGCCCGTGGGCACACGCCTGGCCAGCCCAGCCCCTGGCAGTCAGAGCCCCGCCGTTGATCTCCATAGGCTTTAGAGAGCAGCTGATGAGAGCTTTGCTGCCTCTTGTGTAATGCTGAGCTCAGCACGTGTCGTGACACCTCCCAACTGCTTCCTTTTGACAGCCTACATTCATTCCAATCAAATCATGGGCTGGGGAGAGAAAGCGATTGAAATCCGGTCAGTGGAGACGGGCCATTTGGACGGAGTATTTATGCACAAGCGAGCTCAAAGGTTGAAGTTTCTGTGTGAAAGAAATGATAAGGTAAGTCCACTCCAAAGCTTTATCCGGGCTTTTAACCACAAGCTGCTTTTAGACTTTTAAGCCTGGTTTATCTGGAGGTTAATAATTAATCTGAAGGTCACGTTTAATAAGTGGTGCCCATAGACCCACTCCCAGTGAATTCTCCCCAGTGGATGCAGACCTCAGCCTGTGGGTGGGAAGGTCTGCAAGAGCTCTCCCACCTCTAGCTGAGATCTGCCTCGGCTTGACTTGACTCTCTCCCAAATCCTACATCTGGACCTTGACTGTTGAGGCTGCCAAGTAAAGTCTGCACAAGCTGCAAAGTGGTGGCAAGGGAGGGATGTGTAAGTGACCCAGATTCCAGCTCTGGTGCAGGAACGTTTTGATGTGGATTTAGATGCGTTTTGAGGCATCTTAAACTCTTTCTGTTCTCCATCTCTCATCTCTTGTGGACAATGCTGATCCAGTGGTGCTCTGGAGGGTCACCAGAGCTGCACAGGAAAGGCAGCTGTCATGGAGATGACCCCTGCCACGGGTGTTGCTGGTGAGCAGGGAGTGAGAGAGGGAGAAATAGTTGGAGGAAAAGGGATGTTTGCATGGCAGAGATGGTTGAATGCCAAGGTCTGTTTCTGCCATTGGTATTTCCTCCTCTCACTGAGATCAATCAGGACCAGGCTGCAGGGAGTTCTTTTGTAACGAGCATGACGAAACACGTGAAGGGACCTGATTGCTCTGTCCCCAGAGCAGGGTTTAATAACATCCAATAAATAAGGTCTGAGGACACAATCAGTTTACTGAGCAACTGCTGATGAGTGGAGGGAGCATTGCCCTGCCTGCTGCGTGGAGTTAGGCTGGAGCTCTGCAGGAGACACGTGTCCTGGCCTCGCTGCTGAGTACACCATGGGAAGCTGCCCGAGAGGCCGAATGCAAGTTGCTCAGACATCTCTGGTTTGCCTTTTTCCTAACTTCCCAGGACTTATCTCTGCAGGTTTGATATTGTCTTTTTAAAGAATTCTTGGTTTTTGGATTGCTCCTCTTGATTTATTTTTCCCCTTTTCTAAGAAAACTGGGAGGAAAACACCCCCCCACTTTGGTCCTTCTGAAACACTGGAACCAACTGAGCACTGGTGGCTTTGAAATGCTGAACCCAGACGTTTCTCTCTCTGGAGAAATGGTTAATGGTGACAGTCATGTGAAGATTGAATCACTTTGGGGTTTAAAAAGGACAGAGGCTTCAGACTGTCCCCTTCAGTATTTGCACATTGCAACTTCTTATTTCTTTTAAGGACTTCCACTGGGGTCAGTGGATCCTTGACCCAAACTCCTGTTCCTCCTGCAGTGTGCCGATGCGTCTCTGTGCTTGGAGCGTACTGGAGGGCAGTTGTCCTGAGCTCTCCTTTCAGGAGCAGCTGAAATGCCAGGAGTGACTTGAGGCAGATATTGCCTCGGATGGTTAACGATTAGCAAGATCCCAACTACTGGCAGCAGCCTTATTAATATTGCCTGATAAATTATGCCATGGCAGTCAAATGTGATAAACATGGTATTTTTAAGGCCTTCCTAACCTTGCTCTCTTCAGTAGCGATAGTGTGCGAGGTTTTATTACTCTGTATACCAATCCCAGAATCAATCTTAAGGGTTGGAAGGAGCCTCGAAAGCTCATCCAGTCCAACCTCCCTGCCAGAGCAGGACCCCCTAGAGTAGGGCACACAGGAACACGTCCAGGTGGGTTTGGAATAATAAGGGATTTGGTTTGATCCAGGTCTGGCATGAGTGAGTTAGCTCCTGCCCCTCAGCTCTGTGGAAAGCAGAACCACGCAACGGGTCCACGTAAAGCTGCTGCTGTCAACAGGAGGAAAGGAGCCAGGGTCAGGGTGTAGGCAGAGGAACCTCACAGGCTGTGGGGCAGCTCCTGCCTTCCTTGCTCACCGAAGACGATTGAGAGATTCTATGGTTCGATGAAGAGACTACTTCTTGTGAGAATAAGAACGATTAACAACCCTGTTTTGCCTCCAAACAGGTATTTTTTGCATCGGTGAGGTCCGGAGGAAGCAGCCAAGTGTTTTTCATGACCCTCAACAGAAACTCCATGATGAACTGGTAACAGAGGAGCACTTGGCACTCACCACCATGGCATTATTTCTAATTTAAAGGACATTGAGCACGTGGACTAACACTGTAGAGGCAGATGCGGGCGCCGAGGAGCCCCAGGCTGCGGGCAGGGATGGATTTTTGTGCTTGGCCCCCCGAGGTCTCCTGATCACGCTGTGTTATAGTGGGTTATGATTTCTCCTTATTCCTTTTCTCTCTTTCTTTCTTCTTTTTTTTTTTAATTTTATTTTATTTTCCCTTTTTCTTTGCCCCCTACTTTGTAAGAACGGGGAAAGAAACAGTGTCCAACAGTCTGTTTTTAATTCTGTCTGCCTGCTAGCATCAAATATATAGTATGTTGTAAAGTTACCAATTAAATCTGGTGAGAGACAGCACAATAAATGTACCTTTTATCTTTGTGATGAAGGCCATAACCATACAGCTGGGTGATTTTTAGAAACTCTCTTTTGCCTTCACCAACATTGACGTGTTGCTTTTGGCAGCAACGGCTTAACGGATTTTTAAACAAGAGAAACAGCAAACGATAGGGTGTGGGGTTGTGGTTTTTTTTTTCCCCTCTTTTGGGAAATGGATTTTAAATGGCTAAACTACTAGCCTTAGACTAATAAAAATCAGCTACCGTTTTTGTCAAGTCTGTCAATCCATATTTCTATATGGATCCTTCACATAATGGTGTGTCTTGATAGGGACAGAGGTACCACTTTGTTGCTCCGGAGGTGCCCGGCTGAGCTGGGACGGGGATGGGAAGGCAGGTGGGGATGGGAGATGGAGCAGCCGGAGGAGCCCCGCGCCCGAGGCGGGATTTGCGGCCGCAGACGGCTCCGGGGTGATGCCATGGGTGCCAGGCCCCGCTGCCGAAGCCAGTGGAGCTGTGGGGAGCTCGGTGCCCCCCACCTCAAGCCCTGGAGCTGGGCGCTGGCATGAGGACGGGGCCATGGAATGAGCCACCCGGCCCATTCTCCCTGCTCCACGTTGCTGGATCGGGGCTTGTAAAGAGCTTAACAAAACTATGTATATGTGTGATTTCTTCGGCCGAGGGTCTGAGTCTCTCCTCGTTTTCCACCCCCTCCGCTCCCCAGGAATTACCCAACATACAGTGAAAGAGAACATCTGTGCCGAACCGTATGTGTGTGTGTGTGTGTGTGTGTGTGTTTAGTTCGGGTTGAATCGTGTCCTTATAAACTCTGCTCAGTTGATTTCTGTTCTCGGTGCGTATCTGGGGTTTTCTTTCTCAGTAGCTGCAAGCATGGCCGCCTGTGGTGTTGGGGTGTTGCATAACAAGGTCTGTGTTGCTGGTTTTAACCTACCTCGTTTCGGTTGGGGTTTGGGTTGGTTTGGGTTTTTTTTTCTCCTTTGGGTTGGTTTCTTTTGGTCTTTGTTTCCGTTCCGCTGTCGATCACAGCGCTGTTACCTCCAGCGACATATAGAGAGCTTACCTGGCAATCTTGGTGTACTCAGTAACGATGGCTTTATTAAAAAATGATTAAATCAACAGGACTTGGTGAAACTTGAATCTTTATGGAGGGTAAAAGGCGTTGTGGGGCGATGGGGCCGGGCTGGCACAGCGGGCACAGGCTGCAATGGCACTGAACGGGCACGGGCTGCAACGCAGGGACTTCACTGCAACAGCAGCAGGAACTTCTGTGGAGGTCAGGTGAGGGAGCCCTGGCCCAGGCTGCCCAGGGAGGGTGTGGAGGCTCCTTCTCAGAAGTTCCCAAACCCGCCTGGACACATTCCTGTGCCCCCTGATGCAGGGGAACCTGCTTTAGCAAGGGATTGGGCTGGAGTTGCTCCAGAGGGTCTTTCCAGCCCCCACCATTGTGGGATTCTGTGGGAGTCCTGTTGGGACACAGTGGCCAGAGGAGTGCAGGAGAGAGCTGCTCTGTGTGTGGCCTTTTCACCCACCCACCCTGTGCCCAGCAAGGTGAGGGATGGCCACAGGACCACCACACTGGGACTAAAACCCCAGGTAGGTCCCATCACAGACTCAGATTGCCTCCAGCTCTTTGTATTTTCACTGTGGTTAAAATACAAATAAAGCCCACAGCCTTTCATCATGCTGCACACTGACCACTGGTCTGGGGGATGTTCTTTTGTCCCCTTTGAAGTGACAAATGCACAGCTTTGGATGACTGGATTTCATTGTTTTGAGGTACGGTGACACAGAAGGGAATGGTTGTGTTTTAAGCATAAGGCAGTTTGTGGATGTATTGTGGATCTCACATCTGAGAGTCACCCAAAACTAAAATCATGAGAAGCCAGTGTTGACAACAGTCTTTGTCTACAGCACCTGTACATGGATGTACCGTGGAGCCAGGACATTCTTGGTGCCAATAAAACACAAAGCTTCACCACTAAGCCATGCCTTTTATGTTTTTGTAGATAAAACCTGGGGTGTTAACAGTTGTTTAGCAGCTCGTGGAGGTAAAATGGCTTTTCAAGGCTCAAAGTTCCAATGGCTTTTGCCTGGAGGCTCTCAGGAAAGCAGGGATTTGGGGCAAGGGGAATGTGGGAGGATGGGGCAGGTCCCCTGTGATGCTGCCCAGCACCTGAGGGTTGTCTCCACGGACCATCACCACCTGAAAACTGCTCTTCTACAAAGTCAACCCGTTCTTTCCTTTCCAAATAATCCTAGCTTGGATTTCCTTGTCTTTTGTGGTAAGTAAAATAAGTTTGTTGTTGATCAATGCTCTCAGGAACTACTTAATTTTAGGGCTGAAAGAAAGAAAACCCAGAGCTCCTTTAAAAACCCTCTTTCTCTGGGAGATTTTGCATGGGAAAAGAAGCTCACCTGAGCAGTGCTGCAGGAGGAACAAGAGAAATGATGTCTGTGCATGCAGGAGTCACTTGAGCCTGTTGCAGATTCAGTTATTTACAGAGCTGCTGTGAAATGTTGTACCAGCTGCAGGGACGAGTCACATCCTCCGTGGTAAAGGAAAGAAAAGCCCCAGGGAGCTGTGGCGAGGCCTCTGGTTACCCCACAGCACAGTGGGCATGGGGCAGGTGCTAGTTGCTCTTCCCAAGGTGAAGGATGCTCAGAGGTGAGGCTGGGAAGGGAATGTCTGCACACCAGATGATGAGCAAATGGTGTTTTTCTTGTCATGAGACCATTTTGAGGCTGATGTGTGACGTGTTTTGGGACAGAAAGGGGATGCTCAAGGTGCCCCCTAGCCCCTGAGCTGAGTTGGCTGCTGGGAATGGTTGAGGTTCTTGTGCTGCAATTCTTTGTCTCAACCTGAGCCCACAGAGCTGTGCTGCTGCTCAGGCAGCAATGTACATGGTGTTGCTACATCATTGGGGCTGATGTAGGCCAGTGGTGAGCAGCAATGGGGACTGAATCTGCCTGCTCCTAGAGGTGTGGGCTGGGTCCTCATGCTGTGCCATGCCTGGGGCCATGGCTCCTCTAAGGGCATCCAGCAGAAATCATAGAATGGTTTGGGTTGGAAAGGACCTTAAAGATAATCTCATTCCAACCCCCTGCCAAGGCTAAGAACGCCTTCCACTGGCCCAGGTTGTTCTATGCCCCATCCACCCTGTCCTTGAACACTTCCAGGGATGAGGCAGCCACAGCATCTCTGGGCAACCTACGCCAGTGCCTCACCACCCTCACAGGGAAGAGCTTTTTTCCTAATATCTATCTAAATCTCTCTTCTTTCGTCTTGGAGTCATTACCCCTTGTCCCATCATTACATGCCCTTGTAAACAGCTCCTCTTCAGCTTTCTTGTCGGTCCCTTTAGGTACTGGAAGGCTGCTCGAAGGTGCCCCCTGGAGCCTTCTCTTCTCCAGGCTGAGCAACCTCAACTCTCTCAGCCTGTCTTCACAGGAGAGCTGCTCCAGCCCTCTCATCTTCATGGCTGTCCCATGGGCTCACTCCCACAGCTCCCTGTCGGTGTGGATGCTGTGGCAGCTGTGGCACTGTCACTTTAGTGCCCCGTGGAGCTGCCGCTGCCCAGCCTGGCTGTCACCTCCTACCGCAGCAGAGCTTTGCTGAGTTTGCTTCCCAACGTTTCCTTTCTGGGAGATGGAGTGGGAAAGGCCCTGTTAAACTATCTGGCTTTAAATCCAGGCCAACACCCCACTGTCTTTACAGCTGTGCTGTAAATGCACCGAATTCTCCCTCTGAAACGTGTTTCCTTGGCCTGAAGCCCCTGTGCTGTGGGTGGCCCCAGCACCGCTGCCTGCCCTGGCTGCTGTGCAAACAGAGAGAAAAAATGAACTCCCTTGTGCCTCTCCTGAGCCTGCTCTTACCTGGGCAGCCACAGCCTTGTGCTCTGGATCTTCTTTTTTAATTCTGTTTTGTTTCAGTTTGTTTTCTGAGAATTTTCCCTTTCTTAACCACCAAATCAGCCTCTGAATGACCCAAAAAGCAGTCAAAGAATGTGCAGATCACCCTGGCCACAGATAAAGCCTCGATGTCCTCCTGGAATCTCCATTCCTTGCACTGTTGTGACAGCGTGTTCAGCTGTTCAAAAGCAAAGCCAGACCGGTAAACTTTAACCCGTTGCTTTTATCACACAGCCTGAGATGTGCCAACACCAGTGACAGTGAGTACAACACTGAGGAGCTTGGCAGTCCTGCACCATAGTGACATTATACCTGCTTCTTACACTTTATTATTAAAGCAAAGCATTAGCAATTGTTTGCAACTCATGTAAACGATGCCCATCATGAAACAGTAAAAAAGTGCAGTCACCCAGGGTGAGGGAGTTGAGTGCTGTGGGATGAAGCACTGCGGTGTGTCCTGAACTCCAGCGTGGGTACCAACAGTACCATGGGCATTTCCACTGGCCCTTGGTCACTGGCACCTGCACCCACAGCAGAGCTCAGCCACATATGTGGAGACTCACCTTTGTCACCTCACAGTCCCTTTGGGCAGAGGCAGGTTTGCCCTCCATGAGCCTCAGGATCAGCCGTGAGAGGGAGGACTGGGCTTTGCCTCTGCTGACAGGCACCACTCCATCCAGATCCCTGCTCAGAAAAACATGGGGGCTTCAATCTGTCAGTGTCACTTCAATCTGTCACTGAGAGCTAAATTTGCACTTAAATTGCTCAGAGGGGAGGCTCTACTATATCCCATCCCAGCTGGCCTCAGCTGGGGGCTGTACAGGAGGGGAGGCAGCCCTGGGCAGCAGCTCGAAGCATCCAGCCTGGCCGGTAGGGAGGGGAAGGGATGGGAGAGCCTGGGATAACTTTATGCCTTTTGCCAGCAGACCTGGCTGAGGGAGGCTGCTGGCCCTGGGGCTTCCAGCCTTTGGCATCCAAAGTCTCCCCAGGAGTCTCTGGGCTGTTCCTGGGAAGCTGGAGGAAGAGGAGGAGGGTTGTGCTCTGTGAGCAGCAGCGGGTACGGCACAACAGGCTACACAGAAAGGCCGCCCTGCTCTCTGCTTTGGGCACATAGATGGCCTTTGCCCCCTCAGACTGACTTGGCAGAGTAAGGGGCAGAAGCATCTTCCCTCTCAGGAAAACACTTGTTCTGGGATGGGGATCCTGTGGGTCCTGGCCAGGAGCTTCTCAGTGCCCGAGCATTTCGGTTTGGAACATTGGGTCAGGGTGTCTCTGT
Source organism: Urocolius indicus (assembly GCA_013401255.1). Lineage (NCBI taxonomy): Eukaryota > Metazoa > Chordata > Aves > Coliiformes > Coliidae > Urocolius > Urocolius indicus. The sequence goes on along the minus strand of WBNH01010440.1, from coordinate 861,392 downwards.
TTTCTGAGTCAAACTCGAGCAGGCTGTTAATTGTCTAACCCTGCCAGCCTCCCCAGGGGTGGAGGCATTTCACAGCCTCAGAAGAAACAGTGCCTGTAAATGCCTGGGAAGCCACGCAGGGAGCAAACCCGAGGGGCAAAGAGCTCAGCTGGAAGGGCAGATACCAGAGAAAACCAACAGCCTCAGCCTGGGGGCCTTCCCCAGCCCGGGAGGGGAATGCAGGTGCTGTGCTGGACTCAATGCCTGTATTAATGCAATGAACTTTTCTCCTCCAGTTAAAGTTTTACCTTTCTGGAGGAGACCAGTGCAAAGATTAGTGGTCTTACGCTCACCTGTTTTTTTCTCTTCCTCTGTGGAAAGTACATTTTGTGCCCATGTGAAGCCTGGCTGACTGGGAGCATCATCCAGCTCGGCTGCCAGACCTATCAGAGGCTTATCTGCAAGGTAATGGCATTAATCAGCATTAAGCAGCATTAATCACCTCCCTGTCTGATTCAGACTTTGGCATGTCAGCTATGGATGCTGCCACCCACCCCTGCCCCGTGGCTCCTCGGGATGACGGTGTCAAGGACGGCAGAGCCCGAGTCTGAGCGACACCAGCTCAGACCAGCTCCTGCAGATGTGCAAAGTCCATGGGGACCTGAAGCCAAAGGGCTGCGATGTTTGGCAACATCAGTAGCGTTTATTTGGCAGCATCAGCAGTATTTGGCAGCGCAGCAATCAGCCCGCAGTGCCCAGAGCCTCAGCCACCCGCTGATTTTAAGGAAAACGTCTCTAACTGTAGCACTGTGAGTAATTGTGCTGTGTTGTGCCTCCTTACACACACACACACCCAGAGCTGTCTGTCAGGAGGCATTCGCTGGGGTGTGCTGGCATTGCAGCTGAGGGAGCTGCCTGCGTGCAGGTGTCTATAGAAGAACGTATATATAGAGAGAGAGACTTGTGTACATCTGTGTTTGTACATATTTGTCTGCATGTGTTATACACACACACATCTATTTTAAAGCAGGTGGCAAATGCCTGCTGAATAAAACACCCTTAGTCATCTCCTTTGCTGGAAAAGTTTCTCCTTGCTAATTCAGCGAGAGGTTTGTAAGGTGGCACAGAAACCAAGGTGTTGAACGTCTCCAGATTGGCTGTAGCACGTTCCCAAGTCCCTCACATGCCACATCACACTGTTCAGCCGAAGGACAGCCCTGGAACAGCCTTTCAGCTGGATCGTTGGAACTTCCCAGGTCTTAACGGGTCTCCTGTGTTCCGTTCATCTCCCCAGAGGCAGAGATTGGCAGTGGCTGCTCCCAGCAGTGGTCAAATAACACATGGAAGCCCTGGGTTTCTCATTAACCCCAGAGGTGATATAGTCCCATCTCTGGGAGCACCAGGCAGTCGTGCTGTGTCCATCCCAGTGCTGCTGTCCCTCCCTCTCTCCCTCCTTCCTTCCCTGCCCCGCTCTTACCTGCCTCCGCAGCCCAGTGCAGCCACCGCTCCCGGGAGGACGGCGCAGGAGGGATGGACAAGAAGAGCAAAATGCAAGCAGAGAAGGTAACCACGGCTCGCTGGGATTTTGCCACTACAATTTCTACGGGTGCCCAGCACTGAGCAACGGCATTTGCTGCTCGCCAAGATCAAAATCAACAACAACAACCACCATCCCCCTCCCCTAATTAATCTCCCTTCGACGTCTGTATACTGAGCGCAGGGGCAAAGGGGTATTTTTTGACATTTATGAGCTCTGTCAGCTCACAGGATCATTTCAGCTGCGATGGAAAGGAGTAACACTTGAACCAGTATTGCTGAAAAAGGCCCTTTAGGTCTGGTTTTGGCTGTGGATCTGCCGGAGCAGCGGTGCCTGTGCGCTGGCCATGGGACAGGGCACGATGCTGCTGCTGTTGCACAGCCCCACTCAGCTGGCTCTTTGTGGGGCAGTGCCATTCTGCACTGGGGACCTGCTCCTGCCCGTCCCCAGGGGACTCTCCCTATTCCCTTGGAGCCTGGCAAAGCCCCAGGGCTGCAGCAGCTGCGTCCCTGGGTGCTGCTGGCCTGGGCAGCGGGGCAGCGGTGTCCCTTGGGACAAGGATGGGACACAGCCCCCCAGAGTTTGGGCAGGGCTTGGGCAGTGGGGTGAGGCTGTTCTCTGCTTCCTCCCCCAGCACCTCACGGGAACGCTGGTCCTCTCCGTCTTCACTGCGGTGCTGGGCTTCTTCCAGTATGGCTACAGCCTGGGTGTCATTAACGCCCCCCAGAAGGTAAGCTGAGCCCCCGAGCCGTGCATGCCCAAGGCACCAGGGCTGCAAGGCAGCTTTGTCCCCTGCAGAAGCCCTCAGCAGGGCTCTGTCCCTTCCCCGGGTGCTCTCTCCTGTAGTACAAAGCCTCTGTGATAAGGCAGCCGGGGTGAGGACAAGGCAAGGACCCCCGTCTGCTGCCCCTGCCCCGGAGTAGTGGGCTCTGCACTACACGGGGCTCTGCACCCCACGGGGCTGTCCCCAGTGCAGCACAGACCTTGTGCCCACACAGAAGGGGCCAGATCCAGACAGCACCTGCAGCCTGTCCCTGGGACATGGCGTGGGACCGGGGATGCCCTGCGCTGCCCTCCTGCTCCCTCCCACTGGCAGCCTGGGTTCTGGGGAGCCGTGGGGCACCCCAGCATTTCACTCCTGCAGAACCTGTGATGAAAAGCTTTTCCCAGGGCAGGCAGAGAGCCCAAAGCCAAGGCAGGGGCCGGGGGTGGTTCTGGGTTTAAGCCAACGGCCGTTTCCCCTGTGCCCATGGCAGGTGATCGAAGCGCACTACGGGCGCGTGCTGGGCATCGCCGCCCTGCACACACACCCCACCAATGCCTCTGGGGAGGACATCACCCAGCCCTGGCCAGGCACCGAACAGCCCTGGGCAGGCACCGAGCAGCCCTGGGAGGACACCGAGCCCACGCTCACCCCCCTGGACAAGAACCCCGCAGCCTCCCCGCACCTGCTCACCATGTACTGGTCGCTCTCAGTGTCGGTGTTCGCCGTGGGCGGGATGATCTCGTCCTTCACCGTGGGCTGGATCGGTGACCGCCTCGGCAGGTGAGGGGAACCTCGTGTGCTGTGGCTCGTGACACAGCCTGAGCCTTTTCCTCTCATTTTTTTTTCCCCCCCTTAAGACTGTTTCCTCCCTGTAGAAGTACAATTTGTGTTATTTTCCTCAGTTTAATGAAGAAAAGAACCCCAACTCTCCTAAACCACAACCCTCAAACCTCAAAAACATTGTTCCAGCCATCACAGAGAACCGGTTTATTAAACCCCTCAATAATTGATCAGATGATTATAATGAGGATTAAAATCCTCAATACCAGATCAGATGCAGCATTTGAGGCAAGCAGCTGCTGAGCAGCCTTGCTCACCAATAGCTCCTCAACTCCCCCCTTTCTCTCTATGGCAAAAGGGAGAGGAGGGCACCTGAGCAGCGTTTGCACAGGGTGTACACTATCCTTGCAGCCCCTCTGATGGCACCCCCTGCCCCATATTTTTCAGTGCCTGCCGTCGTTATTTTCATCCCCGCAGCACTGATTAGGTCGCTTATTAGCTGTGAGTGTGTGTCTGAGGGCTGCTTTGGCTGAGAGGTGCTGGAGCGAGCTGTGCTGCTGCTGCTGCCTTGCAGGGTGAAGGCCATGCTGGTGGTGAACGTGCTGTCCATCGCCGGGAACCTGCTCATGGGACTGGCCAAGCTGGGACCGTCTCACCTGCTCATCATCGCCGGGAGAGCCATCACGGGGCTGTACTGCGGTGAGCACACGGAGTGACATGCTGCAAACAGCCCCTGGCTGGCTGGCTACTGGCCGGCCAGGGCTGCACTCCAGGGTCTTCTAGATTTTGAGATGTTTTTTCAGTTCAGAAGGGGTTTCCCAGGTGGGAGTTTCCCTCTTCTCTCTGTGTCTATCCTTCCCGATCCGGGATCTTTCCCAGCAGTGTTTGGGTTGGCCCTATCGTGAAATCGGTGTATTTTATGTATCCTAGAAAGGAGCCAGCCACAAAATCCTGGAACTGATTGGTTGGAAAAGGTGTTTGAGATCATCAAGCCCAAGCACTAATCCACGTCCCCCAGCACCTCAGCTACACCGCTTTTAAATGTCTCCAGGGATGGGGACTCCACCACCTCTCAGGTCACCGTCATGCACATGGGTTGGTGACGGGCTTGGCAGTGATTGGGCTTGATGATCTTAAAGGCCCTTTCCAACCAAAGTGATTCTTTGATTCTGTGACCTCCCTGGGCCTGGGCAGACTGTGTCAGTGTCTAACAACCCCCTGAGGAAAAAGTTCTTCCTCATCTCCAATCTAAACATTCCCTGGCTCAACTTGAGTCTGTTTCCTCTTGTCCTATCGCTGGTTAAACAGTCCCTACTCTGTATCTCAGTGCTGGATCTTGCTGGTGGCTGCTGTAACAGTATGTGATTAGCCAGGCTGTTTAACAGGTTCCCTAGACAACAGCACTATCTAACAGATAGCAGAGGAGCACTGTACGTAGCCAGGATTAGATAGCAGGCAAATCATATGGAATTACATTAGAATTAGCACAGAAATAACAGCCTGTTATCACTGTTACTGGTACGTGTGTACCATGCTCTGCTCTGAAGGTTCAAGGCAAGTTTTAAGAAAGCTCTTTGCTCTGAGATAACTTCTCCCAGCAGATGATCTCTGCTCCATGCTGCTATCTGTGTGTTGGGGTGTAAAGGTTTCCTGGCATGGGGCTCTGAACCCGGGGCTTCCTGAGCACCTTTGCAAGGTGCAGGAGGTTCCCAGCCAGGCCTGAGGGGCTCAGTGGGACTGGGATGCATCACACGGGCTGCAGCCCTCTTTCCCGTTTGGGCAGTGGGTTGTGCTGGGGAATGAGCTGTTGTCTCAGAGAGGTGACCCCCACATGCTGTTGCTGCAGGGCTCTCCTCTGGCCTCGTGCCCATGTACGTCAGCGAGGTCTCTCCCACGGCCCTCCGAGGAGCGCTGGGGACGTTGCACCAGCTCGCCATTGTCACGGGGATCCTCATCAGCCAGGTAAGGAGGAGAGGGAGGGCATTTCAGAGATCAGGACTGTCCCAGTGATACGTGGGGGTGTCACTCACCATTCCATGCTGAAACTGAAGGAGACTGCAAAGCAATCTGCCCTGATGGAGTTAACTCCTGCCTCGGGTCAGAGGTGCCCTTAACAACGATGACTTCTCAGGAACTCAAACATATTTCTGGAAACAAGTTCTCCCTTCCCCTGGGAAGTTTTTGTAAGCATTTTGTCAGAGCCAGGTTGGATTCTGAACAGGAGATCCCTGATGATCAAGTAGGAGCAGGGAGCCCAGTGTCCCCATCAGCATTGACCACCATGGCAGGAGTCCCAGCTATGTGACAGATGGGCACATACATGTACCAAGAACCATCACATCCTTAACCACAAAGTTCAACCAACCTGATTTAGGTAAAGGCTATGGACAGACCATGGGGAAAACAAGAGCTCACCAGGTAGGTCCTGCCAGCTTCACTGCCTGTGAAAATGCAAAAGCCACTTTGCAAATGAAGGAATAAGGCTGCAAGTACTCACAGCCCCTCTGGAGCACCTTTTTCAATGCCATAATCACACCCAGAGGCAGAGCTCCAGGTACCCCATTTGCTGAGCCACAGCCCCAGTGCTCAGACCGTGCTGGTTGGTGGCCAGGACTCTGGGACGTCCATCCACTCTCTGCCTGTTGAGGAGCTGCTTAGGACACACCTGCCCACAAAACCTCATCTCCTAAAAACCCAGGAGAGCAAGGTCTGAGAGGAAAACATCTCATCGGCACGCCTGTATCTGCTGAGCTGCTTACACCGTGGTCCTGCCTGGGCACAGGTCTCCTGCCAGTGGCACATCCCAAGGAGGAGAGAGTTGCCTCAGAGTGGGGAATAGGCTTGAGGAGGGTTGTCCCACAGCACCTGTGAGCCAAAGCTCTGTTCATGACACCTTACACCATCTGTTCGTTCCCTCCTTGTAAATGTGCATCGTAACTAATGAGCTCAGGTCGCTGGGACTGAGAGTTGCTGTGTGCTTCTAGCTTTCTCCCAGGTTGTCACTTTGAAACACCATAATGGTCAATCACTTCCTTTTTTTTTTTTTTCCTAACGTGCAAAATAAGCTGTTCAAACATGCCTCAATTGTTCCAGGTCCTGGGACTAGACTTTCTCCTGGGCAACGATGAGATGTGGCCGCTGCTCCTCGGCCTGTCCGGCGTGGCTGCCCTCCTTCAGTTCTTCCTGCTCCTCCTGTGCCCCGAGAGCCCCCGATACCTTTACATCAAACTGGGGAAGGTGGAGGAAGCTAAAAAAAGTAAGACACATGTTCTGGGCTTGTCTGGAGTTGGTTTTATACTATACATGAAGTATTAAGCACAGAGGGAAAGGCCAGCTGAGGGCTCACACATGTTAACTGGGTACAGTTGCTCCATCCATCCACATTTGGAGGTGGGATTTTGGACCCTTGCCTACAGTGACTGCCTGAGGTATGCTTACTTCTGAGTCACTGAGGGAGGTGTGAGCCTTAGCATGTTACTCCTTTCCATCTAGCAGATGCCACTTCCAAACCCCTCTATTCTATTCGGAAAGGTTTCCACCAGCTGTAGAAATGACATATTCTGGGGAGGTCTCTCTGTCCTCACTGCTGCTTGCAACTGCACAGCAAATCCACAGCAGGTACTGCAACCACTCACACATCTTCTGGTGTGGCTATCCTTAGCTGGTTCCACTCATCACTACAAGGAGTAAGTCAATAGTAGGACACCGCTGAAACTAAAGTGAGAGCCCAGGACTGAGTAAACCAGCGTGTTCCCACGTGCTTGGGGACAGAGCTGCATGCCCATGCCCCAGGCTGCTGAAGTGTAAGTTAGCTCTGGACCAGAAAGCATTGAGATATGTTTGCATGGGACTAAGCAGCACTGCAAGAGGAATGAGGCTGCATATGGTGTCTCAGAGCCTTTGCAGAACTAATGTGCTGCTGCTCCCCTTTGCCAGGCAGACACACCTTTGGGGCTTGATGGGAGGCCTCAAAGCAAGAAGACACTGCTCTCCATGGGGCTGGCTTCCCTTGAGTTTTCCTAGAGAGAGATATTTGTCCTTACTCTATCATTGAAAAGTTGATATTTGTGGGATTTTTTTTTTCCCCTTAAGGTTTGAAAAGGCTCAGAGGAAACTGTGACCCAATGAAAGAGATTGCTGAGATGGAAAAGGAAAAGCAAGAAGCTGCCAGCGAAAAGAGAGTCTCCATAGGGCAGCTTTTCACCTCTTCAAAGTACAAGCAGGCTGTCCTCGTGGCACTGATGGTGCAAATATCCCAGCAGTTCTCAGGGATCAACGCAGTGAGTCTCCCCAAATGTTCTGCCTTTAACAAAATCCCTGCTGAGCATGCAGTGGCCATGCTGGAAGGATTCCCTGTCGCTACAGGAGGCTTCTCAGCCCCTGCCATCCCCGTTGAAGGTGCACCTCACCGCTGAGACAGGCTGTGGGAAGGTGGGAGGGGAGAAGGGTACGAGGGGGTTCAGCAGGAAACCAGCTGGCAGATCATCCTCCCATTGACCTCCTGCCCTGAACTCCCACCAGTCAGGAATCACCTTACTCCCGGAGAGAAGGGAGAAATCGGAGCAATGAAATGAAATGTAGAACTGAGTCATCCCAAGGTGTGTGTCTCCAGCTCTCTGTGCTGGCGATCTGGCTGGTGAGATTAAACACGGGGCTACATGGAAGGAAGCAGTTCTAACAGTGCAGTAGCTCAGGAGGGCTCCATCAGGCTCCTCAGGAAGTTTCCACTTTGATTTTTATAACGAGGCATTAAAAGTTGAAAAACTAATTGTAATTGTATCACATCACATCTCAGCCAAGCCAGTGCAACTCTTCCCTCAACAGAACAAGAAAAGTTTCGCCAGCCCCCTTGCCTAACCTTTCATCCTACTGTATTTTGACAGATCTTTTACTACTCCACAAACATTTTTGAGCGAGCGGGCGTGGAGCAGCCGGTTTACGCGACCATCGGCGTGGGAGTGGTGAACACCGTCTTCACCGTTATGTCCGTGAGTAAACCTCCCTTCCTCTCAGAACACAAAAGCACATGGGCCACAGTGTGCTTTTGAGACACCACTTGATGCTGGAGAATGGATCTGGGATTTGCAGTTGTGCAGGACTGACCCTGTGCAAAAATCGTTTCTCTGGGCAAGTCACCTTTGCAAAACCAAGGCTTGGCTCATGGCTACTGCCCAGTGGCAGTGCAAACTGCACCCTGTGTCAGGGAAAGCTCTCACAGCTCAGCTTTTCCCCCCAGAACGAAAGCCTGAGGTTCTGTGGGTGCCGTTCCCCTCGGGGAGCAGGCAGGGGACTGGGGCTGCGATGGGGAAGCTGGCAGCTCACCATCTCCCTCTTCCCTCTTATCTTTCAAATGGGTTTCTGTATGTACACAGCACCTGCACGAGTGATATCCAAAGGCTATGCCACAGTTATAAAAGTAATCTAGCACCTATCCTCATCCTATTTCTGCAGCATTCTGTAGCCATAAAAGGAGGTTTCTGTTTTTCACTGCCTTTCCCTTCGACTGCCTCTCTCCTGAGAGTATTCACACAATTCCTAGCAGCAGGCAATTGTTTTATTGAAGTGGCTACTAATATAAGAAGATCAGGAAATGCCACTTCCCTCACACCTCTAGAGAGGTTTAGGGAGCAAGGAATTTTTACCCACCATGAAGCAGGACTAGCTGCAAGGTAGAAATGTACACCTCTAAGAGATCCTAGTCCAGCGCGCTTGAGGCAGGAGGACTTGGGGTGAAGCTGCTTTAAAGGAGCTCCAGCACAGGTCCCTCACAGAGGAGAAAGTGTGATGCTTGTGAAATGAGGCACAGAGGTGTGTCGCTTGGAGAAGTCTTTCTCCAGCTTAGAGAGTCTCCTGCAGCTCCATTTTCCCCCCAAGAGCCGTGGTATTTGCAGCCTGGGGCCTTTGCTCTTTGATTCTTTTGGCCACGAGCACTTAAAAATTACCCACAATGGTCAATAAATTACAGACCCCTGGTCAAAAGGCAGAAGCACTGACAGCCAAGACCTTGGCAAGGGGAGAGGTGAGTGCAGAGTTAGTCCCTCTGCAGCTTCACAGGTTAGCAGGACAAACTGCCTCCAGCAAAAGAGAGTCTCTTGCAAGCATGAATCACTTGCTGTAATAGCAACAAAGGCTGAGCTGGTGGCCGAGGAGCAGAGGGGAAGGAGCAGGCAGCCCCAGGAGCTAGTGCATGGTGTCTTAGGGTAGGCCAGATGCACTGTCCTCTGGAGTCACCTATTGGGTGAAGGGGTTGGGGCAGCCTTAGATATCAGAAGTTGTGTGAGAGGACTGGAGTTCACCAAGAGGAGCTGAGGAGCAAGCTAAGCCTTGTGGCTACCACAGAAACAAAGGAAAAATCCTGACTGCAGCTGCTCCACAACTACCCCTGTCCTAGAACAGGCGAGTGCACAGTGGCCCATGATGTGACTTGAACCACGATACATTTTGAAGGCTGCTCCCAACCTGACACAGATCTAGTGAGTTTATTCTTCCTGAAAAAAAAAAACCAACAGAGAGAGAATAAACAAAGTCCCCATCCAGCACTACCTGTGTAGGAGCAGTGGGAAGTTCTGAGAGCTTCCATGAGCTCTCGGGATATGTGAGTTTGCCTTGCCCTTGGCAGGGTGGTTGCTCAGTCTGGCTCCTTAACAGCCACTGACAGAGTTTCTGACACGTGGAAACCGGCACATCAGTCTCTAGCACGAGAGCTAAAAGAGCAGGAGTGCAGGGTGGTAGTGGCAACAGGTTGCTCATTGCTACTGGACCTGATTGAACCTCTTGAGAGCAGCAGGGGTGGAGGCTGAGCTGCTGCTCATGTTTCCACAGGTGTTTCTGGTGGAGAAGGCGGGCAGGCGGTCGCTGTTCCTGGCTGGTTTGATGGGCATGTTAATAAGCGCCGTGGCCATGACTGTTGGACTTGTGCTCCTGGTAAGGATTTCTCTCCATTTGTTTTTCTCCACGGTTTGCAAACAAGAGAAGACAAACCACCCTTTAAGGTGAATGGTTTGCATTTTCATCTCAGACAAGTTCAGAAAACGTTTGTCCTTAAGAAGGGATGGTTCAAAGTGGCCATAGCTGGAGCCACTTCAGGTTACAGCAGTGCCTGAGGACGTGGCATTCTTTAGCCTCTGAGATACCCCAATGCTGCTAGGAAGGGTGTCCCCTCCCTGCGCCCCCGACAACCTCAGCTCCTTCCACAGCAACTGTGCTATTCCCATGGCATAATCCTCTGCCTGCTACAAGAATGTAGGGCATACCTCCACATGCAAACTGTGTGTGGCCTAAACCCTCCCCCTGCACCTCCCTGGACTGAACACCCTGTTTACTAAGGACAACGTTGTTTTGCCTCTTCCTGGCCACGCTGCAGACAAGGAGAGGGCTTGAAGGTACAGCTGAACTGATAGCTGTGAGCTCCATCACTCCTCTGCAAGAGGCAACACTGGCACCACGTGCCCAGCCACCACCTAGCACAACATGTCAGAGCTTTAATTATTCACATCCAGCCCCCACTTGTCTGAATAGAAAGACATTTCTGAAAGAGGGGGCTAATTAAAGTAATTGGTGATAAGCGATGGGAGGCACGTGGGTCTGTAACAGCGAGCACACTCTCCCGCAGAGCCAGTTTGCCTGGATGAGCTATGTCAGCATGGTCGCCATCTTCCTCTTCGTCATCTTCTTCGAAGTGGGGCCCGGGCCCATCCCCTGGTTCATCGTAGCCGAGCTGTTCAGCCAAGGCCCGCGCCCCGCCGCCATCGCCGTCGCCGGCTTCTGCAACTGGGCTTGCAACTTCATCGTGGGCATGTGCTTCCAGTACATCGCGGTAAGGAACCCCTCCAACACCCTGCAAGCATCTGGCAGGCTCCAAGGTCTCCGTCCCCAAGCCCCCTCTGGCCAGCCGGAGTGGGCAGGGGAAGCCGTCTCCGCGGTGCTGATGGCGGTGTCGCTTCCCCCCCGCCGCAGGACCTGTGCGGGCCCTACGTGTTCGCCATCTTCGCGGCTCTGCTTCTCGCCTTCTTCCTGTTCGCCTACTTCAAAGTGCCGGAGACCAAAGGGAAATCCTTCGAGGAGATCGCAGCCGTGTTCCGCCGCAAGAAGCTGCCGGCCAGAGCCATGACGGAGCTGCAAGAGCTGCGGGGCGGCGAGGAGGCGTAGCCGCCGGCAGGCTCCCGCAAAGGAGGGACGGGTCACAGCCCTCCCTCAGGCGCCATGGGAAGGACCTTGCGCGACAGTCTCGCTTCACAAAACTCTTGCAGCTGGCAGGGCAGGAGGGCTCATCCCTTCTGGCTGCTGTGGCTCACACCTCCGAGCCCCAGGTGTTACCCTGGCCTCACACTCTGAAATACTCGGCACGACTGGGCTGCAGGAAGAGCCAGGGAGAGGACAGGAGGAACATAATACATGTGTGCCTCCACATCTCACTGGAGGAGCCCGGTGGGACAGCCATCTCGCTGGCTGGCAAAGCATGAGGTTGAGCGGAGTCACCACTCAGCTGGGATGAAGGACAGAGGGCTCAGCTGATGCTGTAGCCTCATGTTTTCACCTTATTTTTTTTTTTTGTCCCGTGATTGCAGGCTCCTTCTGCTGAGTGACCAACTGTGTGCCACGAGCACACAGCACTGATGGCCCAAGGAAACTGGACTGAGCAGGCTGCCTCTCACTCTTCCCTGTGCAGAGGAAGGTGGATCCCACCGGAGTGGGTTGGGTGCGCCTCTCTTGCTTTGCTACCCACGTGTTGTTGAAACACTGCCCAATCTCAGAAGGATTTTTCAAGTCACGACATTTTTAGGAGAATTTTAGAACCTCTGGCTGGGTTGATGTGCTTTTGGTTCCTTTCTTGTTTCAGCCAGACTATTTACCTCCTCTTTCCCCCTAGGAAGCCCCTCTTCCCTCCTTTATCCCTGCTGCAACACAAGACACAGCACATCATTGACCACACAATTGACCCAGGCACTCCCAGCCCCCAGCTGAGGAGACTCAAGTCCTGCTGCTATCCCTGCCATAGTGTGAATACATGGTTGGGTCATTTCCCCTCTCTTCTGCATCCACCTTCCCTTCCTTTCGCAGGACGTGTAAGCCTATCTGCAGCCGAGGCCTGTGGCTGCCTGGTCCATAACAATCAGCAATAACCCTCTGGGCAATGGGCATTGCAGCATCACCTGGAAGGAAGGTGCCCTCAGATCCAACCCCACTTTGCACCACTTACAGTTTTGCTGGCTGTGCTTCAGCCAAGGCAGTGTGCAAGCAGGAGGCTGTGCTGTTTCTATAGCCTTGCTTGTGCTCGGTGTGCTTCTTTATGAGGTACTTTTACGTGACAAAAATCAAACTGCAAGGATTTTTCTTGTAAAAGCCTGCTCCCTGATTGCTTGACTTTTAAGATTGGTATGTTCCTTGTTGTGATACCAAGCTGCTCCCCAGCAACTTTCTCAGGATAGAAGCTCATTATTTAGAGATGAAACACCAGCACTGCTTGGTCTGTGCAAGCTCATGGTGACAGCCAGCGAAGCCGTGACCATCGTGTAACAGAGGATGGAACGTGATGAGATGCATGAGAATAGATGGGCCAGAAAGGATCGTAGGCTGCTGCCCTGAGGTTGGTTTTAGGGAAGGTTCATCCTCCTTTCCATGTGCCTGAACATCTTTCCTTTGTAGGCTTTACTCTCGCAGCATTAAGACCCTAAAGCAAATTCTGGTCCCTTCCAAGCGACTGGGAGCGTAGCCACGAGGCTTGCTGGGATGACTGGCCCCAGTATGTGCACTGAAGCAGCAAGATTGCACCAAAGGTTTTCCTGGAGCGACTGGTGGGATTTAACTTGAGGAGAACTGGGTCAGTGGTGTCATGCGCTACAGCTGTGGGTGACCTGGGCCTGGCACAGCTCTGCTGTGGTGCAGAGAAGCAAGCGGCAGAGCTGTGAGTGCAGGCTCAGGGGTCTGTGTTTGCACATGTGTGAGATGAGCTGTGGCCACAGGCTCAGAGGCTCTCTGTGGTGTCTGCTGTAGGCAGTTAAATATTGTCATGGATTCTCTGAGTGTAAAAAGATAGATGGGTTCTTGCTTTCAGCAATGTTATCTGTCTGTTACATAAAAGTGACAATGAACACCATCTATGGTATGTGTTGGCTGGCACTGTTGTCTTTTTTTCCTCTCAGACATATGTCCAACTCCAGATGGGAGGTGTTTTCCTGGCAGGGCATGTTTGCTCTACAGGTGGTAAATGCTGTGCAAGGCTTCAGCTAAAGCCCTTTGAAATGCATGGTCCAGAGGTGAGAATGGTCTGGGAGGCAGCAGCCCCGGGGCTGGATAGCCCTGGAGCTGTTGGGAGCTGGCTCAGCAGCATCCAAATGAAGCCCCATTGGAGGTGTAAAAAGCTCATTGCAAAGTACAGCCCTGAGTGCTCTGGTGCTGCTGGGGCTTAAAAGTTGGTGCTGGTGCCTCTCTAGGTAGGCAGGAGGAGCATTTGGGGAGAGATCAGATCGGGTTCAAAGCAGATTTGCCCCTGCTCTGAGGACAGGGCTAGGCTGTGTTCCTTCCAGGAGCAGGAGGATTGGAGAGCAGAGGCAGGGAGGGTGCTGGCATGGAGGGTCCTGGACACCCCACTCAGCCCTTGTGAGCCAGTCAGTTTGCACAGACAGAAGGGCTTGAGCTATGGACGCACAACGGCCTTGCAGATGGTTTAAGAGGAGAAATGATATCCAAACCGCTTCAATAAATGCTGAGCCTCGTCCCAAAGCCTGAGGAGCATCTGTCGTTGACACACAGCAGTGAAATTCAGCAGTGAGTTACACATCTGGAGTACAGTGTCCAGTTCTGGGCTCCCCAGCTCAAGAGAGATGGGGAATTGCTGGAGGGAGTCCTGCAGAGGGCTACCAAGATGATCCCTGGGGCTGCTCAGCCTGGAGAAGGCTGAGGGGTGACCTTACCAACACTTCTAAGTACCTAAACGGTACTTCAAGAGTGTGTCAAGAGGATGGGGCCATACTTTTTTTCTGTAGTGTCCAGCAACAGGACATGGGGTAATGGACATAAGCTGGAACACAAAAAGTTCCATTTGAACACAAGGAATAACTTCGGTGTTGAGGTGAGGGAGCCCTGGCCCAGGCTGCCCCGGGAGGGTGTGGAGGCTCCTTCTCAGGAGGTTTCCAAACCTGCCTGGACATGTTCCTGTGCCCCCTGAGTGAGGGGAACCTGCTGTAGCAAGGGGTTGGGCTGGATGAGCTCTAGAGATCCTTTCCAAGCCCTACCATTCTGGGATTCTATGATTCTAAGGTTATCATTTCATGTATTTGTATATCCCCTTGGAGATGATGGCTTCACTCCTCCAGGGATGTTCCAAAGGAGCTCTGTTACTGGCTGCAGCTGGGACAGGGTGTGCAGAGCTCAGCGCTGCTGAGGGCTGCAGCAACCTCTGTCCTCACCAGGCCTGCTGCAGGAGGACTGAGCTGATACACTGGGCTGAACTGTACATTTTTACCACGTACAACTGTGCAGGAAGGGGTCACACGAGTCGGTTAAACCTACAGACGGGTTTACTTTTGTCTTGTCACATCAGGCTGGTAATTAGGACTGTAAACTTTATCTGCCCTTGCTGCACACGAGTTCCAGTTAAAACCTGTTCTTGAGACGCAGCTCGTTGAATCATTATTTTTATCTCTGGCTGTAACAGTTTTACTGGGTTGCTAATCATTAAGAAAATTTAAAAGCCCGAGTCATACTTATTAGCTAAATGGCCGCTGCACTTTAGTTAACATGAGCGACGTGCTCTCAGACTGTGCTTGGCTAATAACGCAGTATAATTAATAATCCCTGAGAAAGCATCTCGTCAGCAAGAGCTTTTGACAGTGTTTTCCTAACGTGCTGAGATGACAGCCATTAAGACTTTTCTGTTGTGTCAGGTAAGTGGTTAAAGGTGCCTAGTTTCCCACTCTCTAGGCATAATTAAAATTAGTTTGACTTCCCTAATCCAATAAACTCAGGACATTTGGCCCCATTAACACTTTCCATGCTGCTAATGCATCACAGATTCTTCTGCTTCGTTTCAACTTGTTTTTCATCCCTGAGAAGGGCTACCTGCTGTCTCCTGAGTCAAACAGCTGATGAGGACTAAGCTGAGCCAGTTCTACACGTGCAGGGGCCAAGGCTTTGAGGCACGATGCTCAATGACCTCTTCTTTCACTGAAATCTATGGGAGCTGAGGAATTACAAGGCAGGAGGATCCAGCAGCACATGTAAGCATGGGAATTACTCTAAGGAACTGAGCCTATGCTGCAGTGCTTCACTGAATCCTGAAGCAACAAAGGGTGAGCTTCATCCAGAGGCACAGCCTGAACAGCTGTGCTGAAAGGGCAGGAATCTCCTCCCCAGCAGGATGGCAATAAATCCAGCCTGAACTTCATCAGTCCTTAATTTTACAGGCTGTAGATACAGCTTCAGCCCTGAGGCTTGAGTAGTGCCTTGTGGGTTTTTTTCCCTGTGTTCTGTTCAGGAGAGAGAGCAGCTCTTGTGACTATGAAAAGCATCAGGGCACCCTACCTCATGGGTGAGATATCCCTGTCCTCACACTGACTCAGCCCCAGGAGGAAAGAACGGCCCAAGTTACTGGGTGCTTTGCCTCTTCCTAGTGGGAGTTACAGCTGGCTCCCACCAGCTCAATGCCCCGGCAATCCCCTGGGTAACTGGGACAGGGGGGCTGTGTGTGAATGCCTCAGCCGAGCATGTCTGTCCAGCTGGGCAGTTGTGTTTGCCCCAGCAAGGTGAAGGGTGACCACGCAGAGGGCAGGGGCTGTGCTGCTCTACTCTTCCAGTGTCCTGGGGCATGCAGTGCCTAAAAAATGTAGGGACCATGCAGCATTCCAGAATCTCAAGGCTGATGTAAATGCAGGGTGAGCCACTGGCACTGTACTGGTAGGAGACAGAAGGTGAAGGGCAGGATTGCATTGGTGTCTGGAGCAGAGCAGGGGGGCCTATGGCAAAGTCACTGCACAGGCTCTTTCATCCAGCTTGTGCTACAGAGAGATGGGACATAGGAGCTCAGAGGATGTGCTGAACACAGCACTGTCCCGTGGGGATGGGGATTGTTGGTCCCCCTCTCTCATGTCCTCCTGCTCGAGGCTGTGCCCAGATGCCAAGGCAAACCCTCACCCTAACGGTCAGGACACGCTGGTGGGGTCCCAGGGAAGAGAGCTCAGCAGCTGAGGTGCTTGCTCAAGCTGGCATAGGGTTGTTTACACCGCTTTGCTCATGACCCCATTCTAACCTTGCGACTTGAACCGAGCCTTGCTGAACGAGCCTCCCTTTACTTTCGCGAGGGCAGCGAGGCTGGGTAAACTCTCCCCACGCTCTGCCACCAGCCCTCTCTCAGCTATCCTGCAGGGCTTCCCTCCGGCGCCCTGTAGCGGGGCTGCCACCCCTGCATGACCCAGCACACGGCTGCCCTCCTCGGTGTTCATCAGAGAGACCTCTCACAAAGCTAGTGATGCGTCATGCAAGGAGCAAAGGAGTCAGCGTGAGCTAAGCTGCTGTAAAAACAGCACCTCCTGCCTTCTGCTGGAGACACAGTGGGATGATCACCCCAGTGCTGGCTGAAATGCATACTCCTGAGGCTGATGGGGTGCTTTAGGGTGTCAAGACACAGCTTTCCAGAGCATAACGGAGAACAGAGACAACTCCAAACTTTCCAAAACTTCTTCCCCTTCTGCAATGCAATTCACATAAAGGCTTGAACTGGAGAACCAAAGCATGATCACTGAGCCTCCTCGAAAGAAAAGGAGGGTGTGGGTGGGTGTGTGTGTGTGATCAGCATGAGGAAGGAAACACATTCAAGCATGATCAGTCATGTTATTTGCAAGCATGCCTCGAAATTCGTATTGTTGTACAGAAATTTTGTGGTTTATGTCTGAAAAATAAGTACCACCTACAGCTGCACTTCAGTAAAAGGCCTTGATTTCGCTCAGAAGATCCCTCAAGTCACCCAAAATGAATCTGTCAATGAATCTGCAGAAAATCAACTACACTGATAACCTGATATTTGAGGAGAAAAAAACCAAAACACCAGCCTGCTCCAATTTGTGTTCAGAACAGTTGGGAGCTCTCACAAAGTATTAGACCAAAAAAAGCCCTAGAGCACATGCAACTGGTAAACACTTGCAGGTAAACAAGCACACACTGCACATTCAGAGAACACTTAACAGAATGCCCCAGACTCTCCTTATCAACTGACACAGAAGAAAAAACAGGAGAGGGCAGGTCCCTAGGGTAAAGCCTATCACTTCCAGAGCGGGCTGGGTGAGGTGACATCCACCAAAAACCCTGGTGATGGGAGAGAGCCGCCTTCTCCATCTGCTGGAGGACTGTACAGGGGCCCCATGTAAATGGAAACTGAACTTATCTCTTTGGGGATGTGCTGTATGATTTGGAGCGGGCTCTACGTAACCACGGGTGGGAGCACAGGCAAACAGATCACACAGAAAAACACAAATTAAGTAAGAGATCCCATGATGAACCATTAGAAATTGTGCCATTAAATGTGACTTGCGTAGTAACCCCATTAGAACACAGATGACAAACTTGGGGTGTCAGGGAGGCAACTCATAAGGGCACATTGCAGCCCTAGTGCTGATGGCAGAGGGCAGCTCCGGCAATGCTGCCACACACACCACTGAATTTCAGCAGTTTTCTGTTTGTCTGTTTATAGGGATGTGCCCATGCACCGGCAGCTCCACGGAACAGTCTGCAGGTGAGTCTGGTCACAGAATCCCAGAATGGTTGGAATTAGAAGGAACCTCTAGAGCTCATCCAGCCCAACTCCCTGCTAAAGCAGGTTCCCCTCGAACAGGGGACACAGGAACATGACCAGGTGAGCTTGGAAATGTCCCAAGAAGGAGCCTCCACACCCTCCCAGGGCAGCCTGGGCCAGGGCTCCTTCAGCCTCACAGCAAAGAAGCTTCTCCTCATGTCCTAGCAGAACGTGCTGTGTTCCAGCTTGTGCCTGTTTCTCCTTGTCCTGTCACTGGCCACCACAGAAAAAAAGACTCATCGCATCCTCTTGACACCCACCCTTTATTTAAGTGTTGATAAGGTCTCTCCTCAGCCTTCTCCAGGCTGAACAGCCCCAGGTCTCACAGACTTTCCTCGTAAGAAAGATGTTCCAGTCCCTGCATCACCTTGGTAGCTGTAACAGGTAGGCATCTGTATAGTCAAATGCAAGTATTGTGACTCCTGACTTGGAGGATTGTTGCAAAAAAATCACCATTTGGCCCTGTTTTGCTCAGGATCCATCTGTCTGGCACTGCGGCTGTGTTCATCCCCACAGCCCTGTCCTGAGGCAGTGGAGGCTGGGGGTGGGCTGTGGCCTTGGAGAGGCTGGTAAGGGGCAGGGATGGAACCATCTGTGCCTCATTAACTGTCCCTTAACAAGGAGCTTTCACCATGGCGTGGCCCTTGTGCAGAACACTCCTGTTTCTCTGGTTATTCCAAAAGCAAAGTGGACAAGCGAGCTTAGTGTTCAGTCGCATCTCACAAGGGACAGACCCACGGAACCACTTGGCTTAGAAGAGACCTTTAAGACCATCAAGTCCAACCATTCACCATCACGCTGCCAAGCCCTTCCCTAACCCACGGCCCTGAGCGAAACATCTGCAGGGTCGGGGGGCTCCAGCAGCTCCCTGGGCAGTGTCTAACACCCCATTGCAGACCTCCCCTGATGCTACTGGACACCGCTTGCTCTTGCCCTTAGGAGCAGACATCGACTCCCCTCCCCACGCCACTACAGCTTCCTGCAGGGGAGCTGTAACGAGTGACGGTGCTTCCCTTGCCCACTGCCAGCCCCGTGCCCGCCCGACACAGCGTCCCCGCCGCCAAGATGGCGGGCGCGGGGTGGCGCGCGGGGAGGCGCGCGGGGGAAGGCGCGGGGTGGCGCGCGGGGTGGCGCGCGGAGGAAGGCGCGGGGTGGCGCGCGGNNNGCGCTGCCCGCCGCCCGCCGCCCCTTCCCGCCGGCCGCCGCAGTGGTCGCGCGCGTGTGTGCGCGGCGCGTGCCCCCGCCCCGCCCCGCTTCCCCTCCCGGATCCCTTCCCCGGGCTCCCCGCCCGCTCTCGCAAGGTAAGAGGAGTGCGTGTGTGTGTGCGTGCGTGTGTGTGTGTGTAGCGGGCGGGGTGTGTTGCGGCGGGGGCTGCGGAGCGGGACCGCGGCGCGGAGGGCACGCGGCGGCCGCCAGTGGCGCGGGAAGGGAGTGGGGGGGGGGTCCGGCACGTGGCGGGGCTCGGCACGTGGCGCGGTGCGCGGCGGCTCCTTCACCCGCCGGGGCACGTGTGGCGGCCCAGCCGAGCCCAAGCGGGCACGGCACGGCACCGCACGGCACGGCCCGACACGGCCCAGCACGGCNACGGTACGGCCTGGCACGGCACGGCACGGCACGGCCCCGCACGGCCCGACACCGCACGGCACGGCCCGGCCCGGCCTGGCACGGCACGGTCTGG
The DNA here is from genome assembly GCA_013401255.1 of Urocolius indicus. Lineage (NCBI taxonomy): Eukaryota > Metazoa > Chordata > Aves > Coliiformes > Coliidae > Urocolius > Urocolius indicus. Next base: position 841,867 of record WBNH01010440.1, on the reverse strand, counting down.
CACGGTCCGATCCGCCCTGCCCCCTCCCGCGCGCCGCCATCGCGCTGCCCGCGCCGGGAGAGGCGGTTACTCACCTTTCCCGACCAACCCTTCCCTCCCCCCTCTCCAGCCCACGGCCTGGCCCTACCCGCCGCCGGGGTTCCCATCCCCACCTCTTGTTTTCCGTGCAGCCCCCCGCCGCCAGCTCCCCCCAGCGCCATGGCCGACGAGCTCGACTTCACCACGGGCGATGCCGGCGCCTCCACGACCTACCCCATGCAGTGCTCGGCGCTGCGGAAGAACGGCTTCGTGGTGCTCAAGGGCCGCCCCTGCAAGATCGTGGAGATGTCCACCTCCAAGACGGGCAAGCACGGCCACGCCAAGGTGAGCGGCTCGGGCACGGCTGGCCCCGGGGGAACGTGGTGGCCTTTCTTTTGGCCGAGGGTGGCCCTGTCCTGCCCTGTCCTCTTCACGCAGCAGCGTCTCGCGTGTCTCTTGGCTCTAGAGTGAGCCCAAGGGGTTCCCGCGACGTGAAGCAGAAAGGATTGAGGACAAGGGCTTGCGTTTTGTTTGCTTGATGTGTTTCTTTTTTACCTCCCAACTTGTTAAAAAGCCTCAGTGCTGACGGCGAGAAAACCCGTTTCTGTAGTGGGGGCAGAGTAAGTTCTCGAAGGGGGGGGGTTGATGAAATCACCAGGGCGTGGTTGGATTGCTCTGTCCGTACCCACCAAAGCACTCTCGTGTCTGCCCGGGCTAGCAGACTTTCATGATCACTCGACTTAAGCACTTACTAGAAGTGCCTGTGTTCCATTGTGCAATCCAGAGGAGCTCAGCGGACGATTCTTACCTCTGGGCCTGCTCTGGCCCTGGGTTGCTGGCTTTTTCCTTTTTCAGCACGGAGCGAGGAGTACCTTCCCCCTCCTGCATCCCAGCAGGGGCATTCCTAGGCTGCTGTCTGGGGCTGCAGTCTGGCTGTCTTAAAGCAGTTGGCTTATGCAGCTGTCCAGAGCTTGGACCAAGGCTAGACTCTCCATTCATTCAGCAGCACTTCTCAGTGGGTGTATTAGAGTTTGCAGACAGATCTGTTACAAGCACAATTAAATCAATTTGTAAGTTTCCACTACCTCCTAAGATACATGTAGGTGAGTAAAGGATTTAAGATTTGTTAAATCTAGAGATGTATCAAGCCCTTGACAGCACTTTTTTCCTTTCTTCCTCCCCTTGCTTCTTTTTTACAGCCTATTTTAGTAGATAAATACAGTTTTCTAAAATACCGAAACAGATGTGAGAGTGACAGGACCTGAGAAGAACAGGCTATGAGCTGGTAATCTAAGCTCTAGCTGCCTGAACAGCTACTACAAGTGTAAAGGGAGGTGGGAGCTGCTTTAATCTCTGTGCATGAATGACCACATCTCCCCTTCCCCTTAACCTGCACGTTGTCAGCGACACTGTTGTGTTTCTCGGAACAGCTACAGCCTGAAATAAACATTTCCTTAATCACTTGTGTGCTCTGAGCTCTAGCATGCTGCCCTAAAACTCCAGAAGACTATGGAAGGAAGTAACAGTGGCTGGTCTTCCTTGTCACATAGTGTTTCTGCAGTGTACTGTGACAGGGTGTGAGAGGCCACAAGCACAGGCCCCAGGCAGCATCTGGTATTACATGTGATCTCTTGGAAAACTACATGGAACCAGGAGTGCCAATGGCAATGGCTCCTTGCTTCTCAGTAACTGATGTTATTTTTCTTCTCTTACAGGTCCACTTGGTCGGTATTGATATCTTCACTGGCAAAAAATATGAAGATATTTGCCCGTCAACTCATAACATGGATGTTCCAAATATCAAGAGGAATGATTACCAGGTGAGTTAACAGTCACTGAGTCCTCCCACACGTTAAGAGACTTTATACTCCTAATACCACACGTAAACTCTTCATCCCAAAACTCAATTAATACAGGACTGTTGTCAGAATTGGTGGCACATGTTTGTCTAGACATGACATGGCTGAACTCGTAGCATTTACTGGGCTGTTAAAACGGTTGGAGCTTATTGATGGAGAGCTCCTTGCTGTGCTAACAACCTGGTGTTACAGTAGCAGTCCTTAGAAATGACAGGTAGTAGACATCATTCAGAACAGCGTTATTTCTAGCTCATGTTGTAAGGTCACTTCTTTATGATACTGTTGTCCTTTAGAATCTGGAGAGAGGCTGTCCCTGCTGCAAGCTGTTATTAATTAAAGGACAATCAAGATCTCACTCCAACTAAATTTGAATCTTAAGCATATGTTGTCATTTATCATTTCACCCTTACTTTGGGTAGATGGAATCAGAGCAGTCTCAAAATGCATCTGATGGCCAATTCTAACTTGTAGAATGCTTTCTGCTCCTTGCTTGGTAACTGGCTTCAGCTGATAGCCTGTAATTTTGGTGCTCCTCAGCTCTGCTCTGAAATATGTGTATAGAGATAACTTGGCAGGCTGCTGTAACTTCTGTAATGCTTCCTGTGAAAGGGATAGTGAGCTGTTAAAGGCAGCACAGTTCAGATTCTGAGTTGTAACTCGTCTCCCTTCCTATTGCCCTGGGAGTAGTTCTGGTCAGGAACTGACAGACCCACATCAGTTGGAAAGCTGCAATTACTTGACAAAGCAAAAGCTCAGCATGTTAGCGACTTTTTGGGGCAGCTGAAGCTGAAATAAAGCGTGGCTTTATGTCTTAAGCATTTCTGAGAAGGTCTGAGCCTTAAAGTTGGTGATTTTTTCTCTCATGTTCTTGGATCATTATTGCTACTGAAGTTGTTGCTGTTTATGAGACTTGGTAGGGCTGTCTTTTGGGCTTACTGTTGTGTATTCCAGGTTCCAGAACATGCTCTGTTAAAATAGCTGTTGCCCTTAGCTCAGGCTTTTGGCTGGGCTGGAAACAGCATTGTAAAAGTGGTCTCCAGAGCTTGGTGGGTGTTCCCTAACACCTTTAATGTTCCCTAACATTAGAGGTTGATCATCAGCCTTTAATGTATGTGATAGTATCTCATTGTGCAAATGTAGATACAGAAGTGTGTGGTTCCACTTTTATGTCCTTTGTACACTTTATAAAAGCAATGCTGATGGGGTTTGTGGTGCCCCACATAGTAGGATATAACCAGCAGGCTTCTGCTGATTCTTGATAGCAGCCTGGCTTTTGTTACAGTTGTTTCTAACTCAGTCCTCTCAGCTGTTGTTAAAAATGTACTTAAATTAGGTTCTTAACTGTTACAGTACTAAAGAATTAATGTAAGGATTCCCTGTGCCTTCTGCTTATCTTCAGCTGTTGCCTACTAGTGACTACTGATGCTAAAGCTTCCTAAAAGTGAATTTCTCTTCCCAGCTGATAGGTATTCAGGATGGGTATCTCTCCCTGCTGACGGAAAGCGGTGAAGTTCGTGAGGATCTCAAGTTGCCAGAAGGGGATCTTGGCAAAGAAATAGAAGGAAAATTCAATGCCAACGAAGACGTGCAGGTAAGTTTAGAGAGCAGACATGAAGAAATATGATTAATTCTGATTGATTCCACAATGGAGAAGTCTCCCTCTGATACTGGCCTTTAGTAGCTCTCTGTGAAGAGCAGGTTAGAAGCACAGGGATCAGCTTTGAGATGTAGAAGGGCATTTTTAGCAGGGCGCTCGATATGTCCCTGAAGCCCGGCTCAGCTGACAGTGAGGTGATCTGGGTGTCGCTCAGATGTCTGGAGAAACGCCGTCAGTGCTGCCCATGAGCTGTGGGTTGGAGCCTCCAGGCTTTCTTCATCGGCACCAAGCGTAGGGCTTTGATGTAGGCTGAGCAGTCTGGTTTGCTGTGTTGGCAAACCTGTCTGCAGGTAGCTCTGCAGACTGTAGTCTGTACTGGGCCACACCAGTTGCTAGTTTGGCTTTAGTTTGGCTTTAGTGCAGCAGTGTGTTCAAGCCTCTCTGCTGTACAAACCTCAAGATGCCAGTCAAGGCAATATGGTGAAGAGTGGATCGGTCAGTGTGGAAGGACAGATAAGGAAAATGGTGTAATGACTGAGTTTCACCAGTTTCAGCTTCCTTTTTTTCTTCTTGAGAGAGATGGAATAGATATTAAAATGTGAAAGTCTGTGATTTCTAGGAGTGCTTCCTCTGGCATGGGTTGGAGCTCACCTCTTTTTCTTTTCTTCCAGATATCTGTCATAAGTGCAATGAATGAAGAATGTGCTGTAGCCATAAAGCCTTGCAAATAAAGAGGATCGTCAGGCTCGGGCATCTGCTCAGGTCTGGACAAACCACAGATCTCTAAATTTGGTTCTTATTGTCACCAAAGCTCTGGCCTTCACAAGCAACCTCATTTCTTTTTTGAATTGTTAAAAAGCAGTGCTGGATTCTGGATTAGTGTTGCAGGCTAACTGGCAGTTTTCAAAATCACTGAGATTTTAATTCCTTAATTGTAACTATTTTAACATTCCTGTGGGTTTCAGCTATGGATCTGAGAAACCAATCAGGTGTTACTAGTGGATATATTTTTATTTGCTTGAGCAAAACAGTGTTTGTCTGTATGAACAGACAAAATACAGTATTCAGGGGCTTTTAGATAAGCTGGTAGGTATCTAGGATTATAAAGTGACCTAGAGCACAAATAGTATTTTTCTCGACATGTTTAGGTAGAACTGACAATAAAAACAGCTTCTCCTTTTGTTTTTTTTTTTTTTTAAAGTATTTTGTGGATTGGGACTCTTGCAGAACTGTAGGTGCCAATCACAACTTTTAGACCAAGAAACTCAAGTGATCAAAAACGCCAGCTGGCTTGACCAAGCCCCAGTGGCCACGTGCAACTTTAACTGTATTACCTCTGTATTCTTCTTTGCCAACTTGTTGGCTCGTTGTAACGACAAAGTGGTGTCAAAGCCTACCTGTGGTTTAGGCAGGCAGTTGGAACATTGGGTAGATAAGACATAGATAGGTCAAGGGGACACAAAGGTGAGAATGGATGTTAAAGCTATAGACTTTCACTCGAGGCCTTTGTCAGACTTGAAAAATAAAATAGAAAAATGCAGTTCAATTGCTCTCCTTTATTGTATTTATCTTAAACTATAAAAGGGTGACAAACTCCGTGGGGAATCTGTTGCAGTGCTTCCAGCTTTAGGTTTTAATCTTCAGGTTCAGACCATATTTTTGTAGCACAGGGACCACGTGTTTTTTCAAAAGGTGGGACAAACTGTAGCATTGAGCCTAAACTTAAATGCATGGGATTCTTTGTAGAGAAAATAAAAGCTATTGTATTTTCAAAATATAGAGTTGACAGACAATGCTGAGCAACTGTGGCTTAACTGTACAAGTAAATAAACTGCTCCATAGATAGGAAAGCTGGCTCCTCTCTGAGAGAGCTCAGAGTCATTGAAACATGCCTGCATGCCTCTCCTTAGTAGTAGCTTAACAAGCAAACACAAGGCTTCACAGCAATAGTGAAGCCCTTCCTTATGGAAGGGTAGCTGGCCTGCTTGTGTTCAACTTGAACTTGGTGGCTCTTCATGAGTGGGGAAACTTCCATAGTTGGCGGTTTAGACCTCTCTTCATGATTGATGTGTTGTTTCATGAACTTGCCTTAAGCTTCAGTGGCCCTTGGCTAATGGAAGACAACTTGTAAACACGTGGCATGCTGTCCTGGACAGCACACAGGCTTCACACTATTGGCAGTCTGAAGAGTCAGACTTCATGCCGCTGTTCACTGCCTAAAGTGATTTCAGCTTAATAATCTGTATTTCCCAGTCCTCACAGGGCTCCTGGCAACTGTCCTGAGCTGCCCTTGTCCACGCTGTGGCAGGGCTTAGCAAGTCTTGGAGGTCTAATGTCAATGGCAGAACCCATGCATTTCCCACAGACTTCTCATGATGGGGGAGAGCGATACAGTGAAGTTGAAGACAGCAATAAATACACTGACAATAAAGCACAGTTACCTGGGACACCTGGCAGAAGTAGGATACTGCCACACATAAAATCACAGAATGGTAGGGGTTGGAAAGGACCTTTAGAGATCATCCAGTCCAACCCCTCTGCCAAAGCAGATCCACCTAGATCAGGTCACACAGGAACATGTCGAGGCAGGTTTGGAAGCCTCCAGAGAAGGAGATTCCACACCCTCCCTGGGTAGCCTGTGCCAGGGCTCTGACACACTCTTGCCCAGCACAATACATGTTGCAGGTGAGCTCTGTAAATAGCACCTTGACTAAAATGGCAAAACCACTTAAAAAAGCAAAGCTGCAGATGCATGAGATTGAAGGGCATTCAGAATAGTTTTGAAGTGCATGCTGAATAGTTGAAGCTAGTCTGCACTATGCTCCTTTCTGCCTCTCCATTGACCTGGTACCTGACAGACAGGTTTTGGAGGTGACTGTGAAACCACTGATGATGGTCTCAACAGTAAGCTGAGCTGTGTGATGTCAAATGGGAAGCCACAGGTTGCCATGTCAGACTGATGCAAGTTCTAGTGCCATCACCTGATTGCAAGCACTCCTAATGTGCTTGAAAACTATGAGACTTGGATCTGTCCTCATGATAGTGCTTTAGTCTCCTTCCAGGTGCCTGTCCATCCTCTGAAACCTTGTTGTGAGACAGGTGTTTGATGCCACTGGCCCATAATCTGAGTTTAGACTGAGTTCTCTGGGATGAGGGCTGGATTTCGACCTGTTCCTTCAAGTGAGGTCCTGGTCTGACTGGAGTTTTCAGGTACTACAGCAATCTAAAGACAGGTTTTATGACCTCCAGCTTGCTGCAAGAGCCCTCCTTGGGACATATGGATGTCCTTCTATTGCAACCTTCAGTTCTGCAAGATTCAAATGATGAAGTACTTCATTATAGGTCTGTTCTTATATACTTAGTTGTCTGTTGTATGAAGCACTTCAAACACTACGGAAGTGCAGAGCTCATCATGCATGAAGTATCCCATAGATAATACATAAGCATGACTCTTAAACATAATCTCCAAGTTTCAGTAAGGTTAAAAGTTGCTTCTAAATTAGAACACGTATTTGAGGCGTTTTGGGGTGGGTTTGTTTCCTTTCCAGAGTACAGACGTTTCAGTTTGCTGTCAGAACCGTTTGCAACAAACTTTGTGATCAACAGTCCATAGAGATGTGTATTTTTAAGGTCCCTAACCAAGTGCTTAGGGAAGTTCTCCTTTCATAGCTTTACTTTAAAACAAATCTTACAGATGTACCTGTTCCATAGCACCATCTTAACAGAGAAAACTCTCAGCTACTGAGAGCTGATGCAATTCCTTCAAGGCTGTGAAAACTAGGAGGTGAAGACAAGTATTTCCACTCCAAATAATGCATTTATCTTACGGCTCGAATTCATTGAGTTCCTCTTAATACTTCACAGCATTGGAAAGACTGCAGTGTTTTCTGCCTCAGCTGTTGGCAGACGATGCTTTTAAGATTTCAATAGATCCTTCTGATTTTTTTGCTTATAATGGTGGTTTTTCAACTAGGCTCTCTGCTAGTTGAGCCATGTTCTCAGGGCTGGTTTTTTTTTTGAAGAAGTTAGCTGAATTTCATTGTTTTAACGTTAACTGCTTTCAAGCCTCTCGCAGGTTTTTCTAATCCACGCTGTACCCAGAAATGGTGCACGGTCTGTAGTTTCACAATACAGGTAATTTTTTGCCTAATCTGTAAAGAAGTCAAACCTGTTGACAGTTCAGACTCTTTATGGTTACTGCAGGTCAGTCTCACAGAATTCAAAGCTCAATAAATCCCACTCTTTTTTTGTTTTGTTTTTCCTTTTTCTTTTCTTTTTTTTTTTGGTTGAGTAATTTAGAATGTAGTTTGTTACTGTAGAACTAAACTTCAGGAAAACAACAAGAACAACAACAAAAAAACCACACAAAGAGCTTGTTAAAGGATATTCCGAGTATCTCGCTTACACACCGAGAAGGTCAGGGAAGGTGTGGATCCTGGAGGAGGGGTGGTGGGGTGTTCAGCTGAGCAGCACGGTACGTGAAGGTGGAGGGGAGTCTCTCCAGTATCCATCTGCAGCCTGACCCTACAGTATTTGGCATCTGAGAGGAATTTGGTCTGTGAACTTCAACGCTGAAATGTTTGCTTCGTGTTATCGCTGTATCGCGGGAAAACCCCTGTCGCCCTGTCCTGTATGTTTTAAAGCATAACCGTTGTTGGCTGCGGCTTTCGAAACGCAAGGGGATGAGGAATTATGGCCACGATTCATTTTTACTGATCCTAGCAAAAAACAAAAAACAAAACCCCACCCACCCAAACCCTGTGAATGGTGTGAAGGTGGGTGGGGAAGGATGAGCGAGCCTGTATCTTGCTTTTTGGAAGCTGTATCGTTTTCGACACCGCGCAAACGGCCGGGGGAAAGATGTGTACGGTGGTTGGTGGGG